>JACXGK010007098.1:0-12426 GCA_016801125.1 Novumbra hubbsi | reverse complement strand
CTTACGCCTGCTTAAGAATGGTGGAAACCGCCACCATCCTGATTCCTCTGTCTGCAGACAGAATTGACATGCCAGGGCAGCCAAAAGCACACACACACGACACGACACAGTACAGAGAAATACAGTACCGGCCCAACCACTCATCTCTACCCAAGAGGAGGTTGGACTGCGAGGCGCTGTAGGAAGAAAGAAACATTGGAGCAAAAGATGACAGAATATGTAACTGGCAATGTATGACAAGTGTGAAAGACAGAGGTATATGAGGAAACATTCCCCTAGTATCCATCTATTCTGTAACAGGGATAGATGGATGGAATAATACATACTGTACATAGAAAAATGTATGTATCAACTTGTTAGGGATGATAGGTCAGAAACAGATTCAGGGCCCAATCCCATTTCATCCGAAACAGCTGAAGCCTAAAAGAGCTGTGACCGTCACATTTTCAGCACCGGTAAATTAATTTAGGATTTTCACAATGGTTTCTGTCCATCACATTGTTTCAATATTTCGTCTTTTGTGCAACCCTGTTGCTAATGCTACTGTACCCCTCTGGAAGGGACAAGTAACTCCCTTCATAATGTCAGGCTTTGTGTGTGTGTGTGTTTATTATTGACTTTAATAACACTGTTCTGTGTTCTAATAAAGGCAAGCGGGGCAGAGAACCCCCCCCCCCCTCCCCCATCAACCTGAAGGTACACGTTGCACCAGGACAGACAAAGACATTCACCTCAGATTGGCCGCCAGACTGGAGATCTGGCTAGACAGCTCTCCGCTCTGTTTGTCCATGCCCCACATGCTGTGGTAAAAAGGGAAAAACAAAGGCTTCTGAGACCAAGTGTGTACGTCGGCCATTTTGACCCATGCCGTTTGGGTCTGGGGACGCTTGCGTGGGTGGCTGTGGTGGGACCCCCGCTGACCTGGACTATTGAGACACGCCCATTGGAGGCTTCCAAAGCACTTAGCAACAATCCTATGTGGCGCAATCGCGAAGATCAATGTGGACTAGGAATGTGGCATATTAGCGCGGCACCATTTAATGAACACATTGTCAATTAAATAGTGTCTTTCTAAAAACATCGATGTGAGAAGGACCTGGGGTGTCTTATGCCGGTGAGACCAATTCACAGCTCCTGTCTTAAGGGTGTGAATTGCTTGCAGTTACACATGACATGGCGACACTATGCTAGATGACTGAGATGGTTAGCTGCATAGTGTTTTAATGGAGAGGTCACCCATTCAACCCATTTTGTAAGGGAAAGTTGAAGGGCTTCACGGTCGCACAGGATACGGTAATACGAGGAAAGACTTACACCAAGTTGCTAAGCGACGCCAGATTGAGCTGTTGCTGTTGCTGGTGTTGTTGATGTTGCTGCTGCTGCTGGGATACAGAAAGCTGCTGCTGTTGTTGTTGCCACGGCACGTTGCCTTGAAGCAGGCCGCCTGGCGACGCCAGGGCATGGAGAGCGGTGATGTCAGCGCTCGTCAGCTGGTACTCTACGGGAGGCAAAAGAGGGGAGAAGGGTGGCACATTTGTTTCCTGGCACGCTGGGTGGTCATCGGACAACCCGGACACCTGAACGCGCTCTCACAGCAGTTTAACGGTCCCTTACTTGTGTCCCGGACACACACTACCATTTAGTTTAACGGTCCCTTACTTGTGTCCCGGACACACACTACCATTTAGTTTAACGGTCCCTTACTTGTGACCCGGACACACACTACCATTTAGTTTAACGGTCCCTTACTTGTGACCCGGACAAACACAACCATTTAGTAAATGTAAACCTTCAGGACCAGGAGGGTGGTGATCTACGATGCCTGTGTAGAACCAGGCCTGGGAACACTTCGGGTCACCTGTGTTGTACGCCGCGGGCATGGCGGAGAAGGGCAGCCCTTGGGCTAGGAGGCTGGGTGTCGTCACGGAGACCACCGGCGTGGTGAGTGCCTGGGCCACTTGAGCGCCGGCCAGACGCTGTGCATTCTGGGAAGAAAGGAGATGGAGGGAGAACGCTAGACCAACAACACTTATTTCCGCGTAACGGTACAAAATTGAAAGCCCTCGTGCTTTCAAAGGATAAGACACTTGGGCAATATTTTCACGAGGTCGCATCCACGACAAGCTGCCCTCCTCCACATGTCTCTGGTTGGCAGGTGGCAGTTGTGTCAAGACATATTGAGTGACGTCATGCATCAACACACACAAAAGTGGCACTGCATTCACCCTTTTAACCCTGTAGCTGGAACGTAACGTGGCAACGCGCACCGCCCCTTCACACGCACGGAAACACGTTGCCGCGGGGAACCCCATGCATTCTCTAGACGGACCGGGAACCTGTGGAAGCAACACCCGTCATGCTGCCACATGGACTCTGATGGAGGTCAAAGGGTCTACCAGCGACGGACACGGTCCAAGTGAGGCGATTGGCCAGCTTAGCCCGCAGTGCCGTGAACGTGCGGGAAACGTAAGCGTTTTTCTTTACTTTCGGCAGGAAAATATCGACTAATATGACTAACGGTCTCGTGCTTGAACGACACGACCGCGCTCCTGAAACCACATGCAGTCGGGTGGCCACGGTTACCACCTGACCTACCGCCCCACATGTAACCGGGCCCGAGGCCTTTGGACCCACGGGTGGCTGTGTGACTGCGGGCGGTCAACATTCAGACGCATGCCAGTGTGACAGGAGAGAGAGATTCACCTCGTTCACCAACTCCAGCTCATCATCCGTCTGCAAAGGGGGGGCGGGAGCGGAAAGAGTTACACCATAAAACCTGCCTCTAAGCCCGGCAACGTCCAGCTCTAGCCCTGACCCAGTTATGACCGAGGGTCACGTTGGAACCTACTCATCCTGCTCATGACTCATCTTCACATTCTGTTGTATTACAGTTGGATTTGAATGCATTTATAATCACCATCATCATAATTTCTGGGTCAATGATCTACACAAAATACGGTTATGTCAAAGCGGACCAAGAATTCAGCATTTTTCCTAGGAATTTCCAAGAGATACAACACGCGTGTAAATGTAAATCTTACAAATTCTTGGGATCAATG
This sequence comes from Novumbra hubbsi, assembly GCA_016801125.1. Classification (NCBI taxonomy): domain Eukaryota; kingdom Metazoa; phylum Chordata; class Actinopteri; order Esociformes; family Umbridae; genus Novumbra; species Novumbra hubbsi. Next base: position 9,367 of record JACXGK010007098.1, on the reverse strand, counting down.
AGGGGTGCTTTGATTACAGATTTAAGTCAATTTGGGTATCACCAATAAATGGTTTGCATGCCGGAATTTTCAATCTCTAGCCAATAGTTATTTTTTCTTTAAATGATCTTAAATAGGTTGTTCATCATTGTTATACAACTATTTTCAAGTTCAGCCGTATAGAGTAAAGAAAAGGATTAACACTAACTTGCCACTACCACTCAGAAACATGTGGTCTTGTTAAGGCACTTGAGTGTTTATTTGACCAACATTGTTCTGCTTTAAGACTAGTTCTTCTTCAAGTGTCTGTTGAAAAGCTGACTGGACCAGGTTTTCCAGTGCTTTGCTCTATTCTATTTTTCTATCCCCAAAACATTGGTTCTTGTTGATAACAAGCACACCCGTCACACAATGTTTGAGTTGCCAAAATTAAAAATAATCATAATTTCACATATCACTTTAGTGCCTTGTTGATAACAGAAGGCATGTGTTTGATTATCACTGCAAGCTTCATCTTCTTCACGGCCACATTTAGTTTATCGGAGTAACTACAATCCATCCTCAGTTCTCTTCTCACGGCCATTAAACCATTTAAAAATGATCAACTCATGGTGAAATCCCTGATAATACCTTCCTCTTTGGCTAAAGAGTTAGGAAGGAAGCCTGGGTCTTCTTAGTGACTGAGAAAGCCTAATTAATTACTTTAACATTCTCAAAGGGATATTCAGACTCTGCTTTTTCATTTACATTCATTACATCCATTGGTAAAAATGGGCATGGAATAGTCTAAAATCCTTCACTTTGTACAAATAGCTCACCCAACTTAAGTGAATGGTTAAGCAAAAAACTAAATCCACTTTGACATTGTAACAGGGTGTAGATCAGTGACACAAAAGAAACATTTAATTCACTTTACATTCAGGCTTTAACACCACAGACTGTGGAAAACACCAGGGGGCTGAATGTTTCTGAAGGCACAGTCCAGGAAACAGCTTACCCAACTGCACTTTATACGAAAGATAACATGCGTCAAGGATACTACATTAACGACATGACGTGTCTAATAGTAATTTTGTTGTACACTTTGCATACTAGTTTTAGCATAGTTACCTGGTGATTTTGGTGGCACAAACATAAAAATATATTTCAATAAAAAAAGAAAATGCTACAAAAACTGTATGAATTGGTATTACGGGACTTGTATAAAGGGAATAATCTCAACCCAGATACATCACCAAACACAGACAAGTCCTTTGTAGTCTGCTGTTTATTGGCTCTGGTTAAGCCTGCTTCTGGTTAAGCTGTAAGAGTATGGGGCCTGGTGGAGCTCACCATCTGCATCAGGCTCTTCCCAGCCTGTGAGGTGATGACTCGGAGGTCTGGCTTGCGGCTGTTTACCATCTGCGGGCTCTGCGGCGGGGGCGGGGACCTGGGCGGAGCCACTTTCCCCAGGCTGTTGCCGTTGGAAACGGAGAGGAGGCCTGGGGAGGCCCTGGCACTGATGTATCCGTTAGCTGGAGGTGACAGGAGGAAGGATGGCACAGGAGAAATAACAAAACACATACCGGTTCATCAACACCTAGGCACAGCGCACAACTTTGGTTTATTCAGACGATGACAAAGGTTAATTGTCCTTTTCTTCATAGTCGCCGTGCAAATTAGATGAGGGAGAGTAGCTGCCTTCTCAGGGCAGGTCTTTCTGCGCGACAAGTCTACATTATACAGAATTTGAAAATAACCTGTTGGAATACACCAAGGACACAACAGGGGACAATGTCTGCTTCATCTAGAATTATACTTCACTGTTTGTACCAGCGTGAAAGGAAAATGTTGTTTGGCTACAACAAACGCAAACATGCAAAACAACTATAAAATGTCCATAGCTTGCATTGCCTGTAAGCTGTGATAAACAAGTACATCGCCAAATGTCTTTAACACTAGGCCTCCCCTAGGGAGGGTTGACACTTGAAACTTATTGGTCTCCCTTAACGCCTCACTCCCAAATAATTCCAATACTAGGGATTCCACACATGCCAGCTTTCGTCAACGGTGAAACAGCCAGTGATGCTGAAACAGTCATTTCAGAGATGTGCCCTTTCCACTGGAAACACTTGTTTGTTAAGACATTCCCTGTCAGTAACGTCAGTAGCAGAGGGCTGGTCATGTCATGAAGTCACTTACGGACTGGACTCGGGCATCCGCTATTTGAGTTGTTCAGGTCACCTCCGAGCATAGCACCTGTTGAAATTATTGACACTCACTGAGCAGGGACATTATCAATACTACTACTACTAGAACATAAATTGAATAACATGCATCACATCATTAAATAACTGATATGGTGTACATAACATGTGTAATCTGTAACAGAAACCGAATGCTGGTTTATTCATTCAGAACAGCCGTGTTATGGCTTGCCAAAACATTGATTCCTAATAATTCATTGACTGGAACAAGGAACCAAATTGACTGAAACACAACACTGCCTGTGGCAGAGCACAGAGCGTGTGTGGAGAGGAAAGATGACCTCATTGCTCCATGTGCCGTAGTAGAATGTGCTACTCTGCTTTCGCTCACCTGCACTGGCTGGTCGCTGTGGCAACCCGGGTGATACAGTGTTTCTCTGGAGCACCGGTTGCTGGGGCGACAGGTGATGGTTGTCAGAGAGTGATGACGTTGTCACATAGGAGGTGGTGACCATGGCGTTGCCAGGGTTGCTGAACTGCAATGTGTTCTGATTAGAGGCCTGGACGGTGACGGGCATGGAGAATGTTGGAGGCTGGACTGCAGACTAACAGATTGAGAGAAATTATTAATCGCGTTTCAGGTCTGTAGTAAGCAGACAATTAGAAGCATCAGAACGCACTAGGGTTAGAAGAGATTTCACCCACGTAGGGCAGGATTTCACTAACCTCTACTCGAGTATCTGCAAACAGTGCCCTTATCTGAACTATCCGAGCATTAGCGCTGGGGGAGGGTAACTAGCTATGGGGGTTGGAACAGATTTCAAAGAGGGGAGATGCTCACACTCACGGTGTACCGCTTAAAGAGGATGTCGAGATCTTCAGTGGGCTTGCGGTATTTGTCTTCGTTTAGGGGGCTCTGGTCAATGGAGTCTTCTCCATCGGGCTCAGGACTGTCACAACCGTTGAACCCTTTCTTTCGCAACGTCTGAGAAGACAGGAATCACACAAAGAAGAGGACAGAAATGTTAAGAAAGGATGACATGGGAGGTGGACGTCTGTAAAACGGAATGTGAACAAGCAAAGTGCATTTGAAACGTATTCAGACGCCTTCCCTTTGTCCGGCATGTACCGTTACAGCCTCAGCCAATTATGACTAAAAGGGGGGACTTGCGGTTCAATCATTTTCCGTTTTGTATGTAATTAATTTAAATATCTTCATGTCCTGTTGTTCAAAATTGCTTTCATATTCATGTTGTAACAATAAGATGTGATAAAGATGTGCTATAGTTGAATAGAGTGCATCTGTGTGAAATTAAAGAGAGTCACATGATTTCAGATTAAATGCACCTGGAAGGCCCTAGAGTAATATCCCAAAAACAATACCAAGCTCCGAGAGTAGGTCCTGGAAAAGCCCCAGAAGAGGTTGAGTTATGAAAAGAAATACACAGAATTTCAAACATTGCCTGAGAACAGTTAATTCCAGTGCACTCCTAAGAACATAGCAAAATAATGACTCTGAAAGGCCGTCCTCCGAAACGTAACAACCAGGCAAGAAGGTCGATGCTCGAGTTACTACTTTTGGTAGTAACTCTGAAGGAGATAAACCATTCCACCCCAGGATGAGAAACGGTAACCGGGAGAAACCCATGGCTGAAACCCTGATAGGATTCTGCCAGAAGGCATGTAGAAGACTGAAAATAAGTGGTAAAAGAATCTCAGGTCGAAAAGGACTTTCCAACCAGAGATTCACAAGGCCCACACTGCTCATCTGTACACCAATAGCAAAGGGCCGCAGCATCATGATATTGGAATGAGGCTAATCAGCAGGGACAGAAAATAATTTCAGGACAACCTGAATTAGTCTGCAATGGACCTCTATTCAATTGTAAATTGCAGACCCACACGAAAGCAGACATTTACCCTGAAAAGAGGCTTACCAAAGATGATGCTCCCTAGTATTGACGCTGAATACACCTCAAACCAAAGCATTTCAGTTTGGTCTTATTAACTTCCGTTTCAAATTACAGCACAACAATTGCTACAATGCACTTCCTACAACATGTCTACTGTCGTGATTTCAGACCTGGCAAGAAGGAAAAACATCTCAGAGCCTTCTTATTCCCCTCGTCATTAATCCGGCAGGACCTGGTTTGACATAGTGGAACCAATAGAACAATCGTTTGCGCTAACCCCGCCCACCAGGCATTCCAGAAGGGCTCAAGCGGTGTAACAAGGTTCCTGGCTGTTCCTTTTACCTCGATGATGTCGGCGTTGGTTCGGCTCTCGTGGGGCTCGTTGTACTCGGTGTATTTGAGAAGCACCTTGTCCATGTCGGTGCTGGCGTACTGGAACAGCTTGTTGGAGTGGTTGAAGATGATGAGGGCGATCTCACAGTCACACAGGACACTCAGCTCATAAGCCTTCTTCATCAAACCAAACTTCCTTTTGGTGAACGTCACCTGGGTGGGAGGAGATTTAGAATTCATAGCTCAATTACTGTACGTCATTTGTTTGAAAACGTTTTCGCAAAAAACGAATGTAGATATTGCAGGGGGCGTCAAGATGAGTTCCATGTGTGGTGCGGTAGTGGAGGTGAAGACTCGTTAGCGCGCCTGACTCTGTGACAGGTGAGTGAACCAGCAGTGGCGGTGGCCTTCATCTGCGATGGATTTCATTGGTGCCACCATCTGGTTCTTCAGTTACATGTTTTCATTGGGCACACCCAGTACATGCTTCTAAACATTGTGCAAAGAAAAACATCTTCCTCCATTTTCTGATCGTTTTCTGGTTAGGAGCAAATTACCTAGTTTACGACAACACAAACCACACAACCACCCTCTTGAAATCACATCTCTAACCCTTCGGCGGTCTTTCAAAACTCTTTTGAATGTGCGAAGATTGAAAGATAAAACTGATAAGGTCATTCAATATCCTTTCCGAACAACAAACCTGGCTTTTGGAGTATCACACACACACACACACACACATCACAACAACATACACAGGTTTCAATATGCTTGTAAATAAATTCCGGACCAAACTAATTTTCCCTATTAAAACTCCTATTTTCCCTAACCCTTAACTCTAAAACTAACCCCAACTACAACCCTAACCCCACCTACAACCCTAACCCCAACTACAACCCTAACCCCAACTACAACCCTAACCCCAACTACAACCCTAACCCCCAAACTCCTCCAAAGCCCAAAATAGGAATACTCCCCTTAATCCTCATAACCGTAACACAGCATTTTATTGTCCTAGTGAGGCCTTGCAAAAGGTACCTGTAGCTCATTTTATGGACAGGACTATGATGGCAAGGACTGACCAGCAATAGCAAAGCTATAACCATTTTTGTCGCTATAAAGATATTACAGCCACTTCGGTTATAACAAGCTGATATTTTGAGATCTGAGTTAGAACCAATAAACTAAGTTGCACAAGTTTGATTCCTGGAATCAATGGATTAATATATAAATGATATATTTCTGGACCCATGTAGCTGCACCAAATACAGGTGAACTAGAAGCAGAGGACAAAAAAGAGATGTCTTCTCCTTACACACACACACGCACACACGTGCGCACGCACGCCTGCAGCTGCTGCGGGTAGATTGATTTATTTTTGAGCAGCTGTCTGCGATCTGAGAGACCCCATGTTAGTTTGAACCCCGTGCCTCAGCCTGAAACACTATATGCGCTCTCAGACAGCACCATGAATGTAGGACTAAACGATTCACAGTCACGTGCACGTACACACTACCGTGTAATAGCCAGAAAACGGTAACATTACCCTGCACAACAACACTGATATACAGCTAGTCAAGGGGCGTGGGGACACTAATACTTCAGGTCATTACCGTATGGCAACACTTTCAACTGTCTGGGTTGAGTTACTGTACGTTTTTCTTTCTTCCCTGCTGTCTCGCGGCGTTAAATGGGGATGCGACTGGATTGGCAGTAAGTAAGAGGGGCAAGACCACATATTTCCCAACTGTCTTACGAGGAGTTCACTGTATTCAAGACACTTCTGTCCCACCTGTCGATTCCTCTCATCGGTGATCCGCTGGATCTGAATCTTTTTCCTCCCCATGGTTCCTGGTTGTAGTGGCTGGGTGACAGTCAAACGGGCGGAAAGGTCAGAGGGGCCTCCTCTCAGCCGAGGGGAGGGGGGGAGTAGCTGGCTCTTTATGGAGCACGGGCAGACACTCCTGACACATACACACACACTCCTCTGCCCGGGTCTGGGTTGACGGGCAGAGGGTTTGTCGTTGGTAAAGCTGGTAGAGGAAGGGCTTGGGGGGGGGGGGTATGCCCTCAGTTCATTGTTTGTTTAGGTTGACGTTTCTTAACTGTTGCTGTGGTGAAGATGATGTCACACCTGAGAAACAGAAACAGAAACAGTCAGAGTGTATATTATTTGTACTTTTTTTATGCAAACACAGCAAACAGTCTCCATGACATCATGGGTTGAAAAATATATTATTGTAATAGAAATATAACACTATTTTGGCCGCATGTGAAACTGTACTCCATGCAAGACAACTGGAGGTCCACAGCGGTACTGCATGGGGTCTACACCATTTAAATTTGGAACATTTATGGAACCCAGAAAGGATAAGGTTGGAAACAGCTGTCCTATGCTACACGGTGGTGGAAGTGAAACATAAAAATAGACAATTATACAAACAGCAAGCAATCAATAATTGAATGCATATTGATGAGGTTTCCCCCAAATACTGCAACTTACTAGAAATATTCCTTACAAATACAACAGAGTGAAAGAAACATCTAGTAGTTAAATACCATTGGCACAAGACAATAGCAAGGGTGATGTCGTTTGACTAGTTTGTGTGCGTGCACTTTTACACATTCCCAATAGCAATTCCCTTTTAGCGACCAGGAGCTACAAGTCAAGCTAACCTAGAAAAGCAGCGAGGCTCAGTTGTAATAATATAGCTATGATAAAATCATCAGCCCTTCTAGCACAAAATGCTGCAAAGACTTCCCATAAACTAAAAACTACATTGCCAAAAATGTATAACGACTTTAGGAATAAAGCAGAGTTCTTCCAAAACAGAATTATATTTCTTTCATTATTGATTTTTTGCCACCAAGGTAAGGACTCAAAACTTTCACGAAATATGTTCAATCCATTTAGAAGAAATAGTGAAATCACGCTAAGCCTGCCTTCAACAAGCCTGCAAGGTTTTTCACAAAAAAAACATCCAATAAAAATGTCATTAGTCAGTGGCAACTCTTCTTATAAGCTCCATTTTCAGGCCTCCAAGGAAACCAGACAGAATTGAAGGTGTGACCTAGCGAGACAGTGACTGTCTATCTACTATGGCTAGCCAGTTATATGACGACAGAAATATGAAGGGTTTTCACAATTCTTCAAGGAAATCAGGTGTGTGTTGCTCTAGCTAGCTACCTATAGGTGTAACGGGTCAGAATCAGAACTAACAAACATTTATATTTCTAGTGTTTCAAGGAAAGATTCTGGCTTCAGCAAAAGCCGTTCTTAACTTAATTAATGACAAGTATAACTGAAAACACAAACAAGCAATGCAATCATACTTGAGGATCATTGTTTGTTGAACTGAAGTGAAACAAAATCAGCAGTACATAAGTCCAGAATATTATTTCAGATCTAAATTGTTGGTTCCCATGACATCGGCAGCCCCCCCATCCACTCCCAAGTATACTTCCTGCCAAAGCCCAAAGCCATAGAACCTGGAACAAAGCTTGTTCTTTTTGACCATCCTCAACGTATTCACTCTTTTCAGCAGGGGTTCATTTCCATTCTGTATTTCATTACACGCATGAGGAGGCTACAAAGAATAGGTCAGGCCCATGAATTATATCCTCATATTTTGCTGGTAAGACTCTGCTTCTGAAAATGAGATAGTGGTGTAAATGGGCTCCCATCTAAAGACGGTCCAAGGCTTTTTGTAAAGCTGTGTTCAATTAGCTGCTCCTAGAGTTTGATGAAGAGAGTGGTTTCATGATGTGTTATGATAAAAACCCAGGCTAAAGCCTACTGCTTTTTTTCTAAACCGTGGTCAGATGCATAAGAGGAAGCACCATTGGAATTCATAGAGCAAATACATTTGCTTAGTTTAACCTTTGGCTCCTCCCTGTGCGGCTGTCCTATCAAAGCACCTTGTGACCCCAATTTGAGAAGCACCAGCTTAGAACGGTAGAATGTTACAGCCCCCTAAATGAATTGAATGGTCTCAGAAGACATTAATTCGACAGTTCAACTAAATATTGTGGTCATAGCATACCCGACCAAATAATGACCAGTCAAACAACTCAATTATCCTTTTTAATAATACAGTTTAAATTGGTTATTGGTTGGTTATTAGCCAATAAGATTATATTACTATTAAAACATTTGTAATCTGAAAAATTGCACAACAAAATGTCTATCTAGCAAACATGGGGTTGAAGCCGCTCTCCCTCCACTCAGCTACCCCAAGCAAGCACGGACAGGATACCAATTATTTTCTCTTCTCAGGGATCAACTCACAAGTCCAATAAATAATAATAAAAAATCCATAGCTATATTTTACTTTGCCATAATATGGTTTTATTCTTTCATTTGATGTCGTTTTATGGGCAGAAGTAGGGTCAATGCAGTTATCCAAGTGAAACCAATGCCTGAATGCTATTATTACTAATACCAATAAATGTTTGCTGAACTACAGATTATTAAAAGAAAATGACAAAGTTCAAATTACATGCTGATTATTTAAATGTTTTTGAGTTGTTAGAAGGGAGATGTTTTGACCCTCCCAAAAGTTAAAAGAGCAAAATTGCAATGACATATGCTCCAAGTTATTGTGCAATATAGTGTTCAGGTAATAGGCCATAACCATGATTGATTGGTAGATAGGGACCATGTGACCAGTTTACTACTTTGATAGCTTAACTGTCGATGAGAAATATGGTCACCGCAGTTCACTTTCCACATCCATGTACTAGCCTACTCCTTTGCTCAAAATCAATGCCTATATCTGAACGTTATCCTAAATATTAGACCAAATCTACAAAAACAATGCCTATATCTGAACGTTATCCTAAATATTAGACCAAATCTACAAAAACAATGCCTATATCTGAACGTTATCCTAAATATTAGACCAAATCTACAAAAACAATGCCTATATCTGAACGTTATCCTAAATATTAGACCAA
>JACXGK010007097.1:0-26432 GCA_016801125.1 Novumbra hubbsi | reverse complement strand
AGGGACAATAGCCCTGAATGCACTGTGTACGTTCCCCCTAGCAGGAATGCAGGGATCTATCTATGCAATGGGAGGGGTTGTGCTTATTGGGACTATATGATTACTAATGCAGGTCCTTTTTGGGAATGGAGGGGTGGGTACCCTTATAGCATTGGGGATGCCTCAAAAGTAGAAAGATTCTCCATAGTTTGGGGAGGGCTGGGCACGGCGCGTGACCCTTGTAAAAGCGATGAAATCCTACTAACCATCAAGTCTATTAAGCTTACAGATGCTGGCGATTATACACTGGGACTGGAGAGGTTGGGGACAGACACCATGGGTTCCTTTACCCTGACAGTGAGGTCCAGACCACCGGTTCCACCAACGGGAGAGCCACGGGTCCAGGTAACCTTTGTTTACAGTGCCACTCAGCCCCCTGTGCTGCCCACTAAACTCCCTAATCCTGTGCAGGTCGTAAATGTAGATGACATCACAGATAGCGATCAGCTAGGGACTGAAACTGGTTATGAGGGACGCGGAAATGTGTGGCTCGCACACATGCGCTACACAGCGAGAACGTTGAAACAAAGCAATTGTGTCATCTGCGGCCACGCTAGGCCTATACTGGCCACCCATCTCTTTGCTCTCCACGACGGAGAGGGTTGGGAGTGTATAGTGGAGAGGTTCTACCCGACAACCTCAAATTCTTCTCTGTGCAGGACCCTGTCTAAAGTCTTCCCAGAGGTTCCCCCGCGGCCGGCTCCAGAAGGGGTCAAGGCCTATGGGGGAAAGTATACTTGCATAAAAGGTTTCGGTCATTCTAAAACATACGGGAGTCTGCCCATGGGTGATTGTGCTACCACCGTTACAATCAATGACACATGGTCTATTGCCACCCTTAATCAAACCAGGGGCGTGGCTGATGTCTGGTGGATGTGTGGTCCACACCGGCGGTTAACTCCCATGTTGGAGGCTGGATGGGGAGGTACCTGTGCCCTCACTAGCCTGATTGTTCCCCTCACTATTGTAGAAGTCACAGCCAATAAATTATTAGGCGTTGCTCCTGATCCAGCAGAAATGTATCGACCGCACAGGAGATCACGTAGGTCTGCACCCTGGGCCCCCGATGAAGCTGACGTACACATCAATCTGCTGGGGGCTCCAACTGGGGTGGCAGCAGAATTCCAAGCACTAAGCAGAGACTCAACCTTGTGGCATCTTCTGCCTTTCATTGGCCCTGCTGTAGTTAGCGCCAAACAAACCGGGTGGATAAACTATGTTTATTATAATCAGCAATGTTTCGTCAATTACACACGCACAGCTCTTACGGGTATTGCTGAGCAGTTGGAGCCACTTCCCGCACAGCGAGAGAAAACCGTATTGCCCTAGACATGATCTTAGCCAGTCAGGGGGGGTCTGTAAGATGTTTGGGGAACAGTGCTGTACGTTTATCCCCAACGATACCAGTACGGATGGCAGTATCACCAAGGCTTTGAGTGGGCTAGACAGGTTATCCAGGGAAATGAAGGGCATGGCCGGAGTGGAGACGGGGCTGTTCTCGTGGTTGACTGGGTGGTTTGGTAAGTACTCAGCTATGGTGTTTACTGGATTTCTGACCTTACTTGTTATGATTTTTATGTTAATATGTTTTACTGCGTGTATTATTCCCTGTTTGATTCTCTGTTTGAGGAAAGCTGTTACAAATGTTGTGCAGGCAGCAGGGATGATGCCTCTGTTGGGTGCTAGGTTGGAGGATGCCGATACTGAATCTGATTATCGAAGGAAAATGCACCTGACGGATGCTGATTCCTGGTTTGTGGTGGGTGAGGTGAATGAGTAACTGTTTCTGATAATGGGGTTTGACCGTCTCTTTAAGATAAGCGGGTTATAAGTACCTGGGTGGCTGGTAGCCAATTCAGAATACATGTGTGTTCAGAACGGTCAGATGGATTGTGACACCCTATCGGGTGTCAAAAGGGGGACTATCAAATTTCTTATTGCACTTGCATTTCTTAGTTTCTTAATTTCGTCTGTTTTTATTTAGGCCTGTATAGTCACGCCTAGTTGGCGTGAAAAAGGGGATTATGAGGGATGGGTTGATTTAACCTTTTAACATTTTTGTGCAAATCTAGTATGAGCAGTAAGCTTGGGTGTCACTATATAAAACTGCAGTGGAAAAATACAGAGAAACTCATAACCACTCCACAAAAGCCAAGGACAAGGATGTGGGGCCTGTTTTGGAGACAGTAAAGATAGTATATCTGCCCAGGACCAACGCAAGGACGGACAAGCGCCTAGAGGCTGGTACCAGCCTGAGCGCCAGCGATAGGGTGTGTAAGTCTAAACCACACACGCCCTCGTCTTGGACAGGCCAACCCGGTGGTCGGAACTAGTTCTGTCTAAGACTATGAAAGAAGAACAACAGGAAGACCCAATTAGTTCTCTGCTCTATCCCTGCGTGGAAATGACAGTGAACCCGTATATACGAAAATTACATTTACTACCAAAATCACTATTAAATTGATTGTTGCCAAGATTTCCTAGTCAGACCTTTTCTGTCTCAAATACCAGATTTGAACATTTTGCAACCCTAACAGTCCTAAAAAGTAGTTCAGTTCTATAAAAATTCTAAAGAGGTGATGTAAGAAATAATGTGTGGTTTGTGAATGGATTTAAGCTATGGTCACATGCAGAGGAACCACAATTTAATTTAGCATGTTCAATGGTAACTAAACACTCCTGATGAAAACGCCATTGTTCATAAGGTAAATAGTTAGCTAATACCAAGATAGGTAATTTAGCAAGTTACATTTTAGAGATTGGCAATTAAATGTCCTGCAGATACCTTGGGAAATTAAATAAGATGCCGTTGGACAACAGAAGCTTTGCTTCATGTTTGAAATCTGGGAAAGAAAATTTCCACTGTGTTTTTTGCAAGACGTTTTTCAAACTTGGCACAATAAGAACTAAATCTGTGGAATCCCATATGAAGATTGAGAAACACAAAAACAACAAAAATCTGTAAATTATATTTTCTATTCACATTACTTTTTTGTTCCCTGAGAAACTATGTGCTTTTCTGATAATTTTTTATGAAAACAATAGTAACAACAAAAATAATAATCATAACAATCATCATAATAATAAATATGAATATTCAAGATTTTAACCTACATCTTATTTGATGGAAGCGGTAAGGGAACTGAATAATGGATAGGGGGTCGCTGGTGGAAAAAGTTTAAGAACCACTGCTCTATACTGTACTGGAAGTCACAGCAAGCCTTCTTGCAACAGCATGTATGGATGTGCCATCCCTATTTTATTTATCTTTACCAGGAAGTCCCATAGAGATCAAAAATCTCTTTTAAAAGAGAGACCTTGCATTGGTCTACAAAAACAGAACATATTAAAATGCAACATGATATACAATAAATCCACAGTGAATGAAATAAACAGCTATTCATTCACATGCCTCCACAACCACATTCTTCATGATGTCCTTAAATTCATCGAAAGATTAATATTTTTGCAGATTTGCCCATGGCAGGAAAATGCAGTTCTGCCCAGATATGTCAAAACTCAAGGCACATTAAGAAGCAACCATTTGGAGGAGTGTATCTGGTAACTACCAGAGCGGAGACAGAGAAGGGTACAAATGTAAGCTAGAAGTTTACCTAGATTCGCTTTATGGAAAGAAAGGTATGAGTGCTGTTGTATGTGAGTGGTCAATTAGATTAGATTCAACTTTATTGTCATTGAACAGTACAAGTACAGAACAACAAAATGCAGTTAGCATCCAACCAGAAGTGCAAAAAAGAGCAGTGCAAAACGTTGTGCAGAAATGTTGTGAAGGGCAGTGTGTCAATGTACAGGTGCTCCAGTGTATGGGCCTATAAATGAAGCACAGTGTGCAAATGGCATGGTTAAGTAATGTGCAATAAGCAATGTACAAAGTGCAAATGTGCAGTTGGCAGGTGAAAGAATGACGAGACCAGTACCGCTTGCCAGATGGCAGGGGGGCGAACAGTTTGTGATTCGCGTGTGAGGTGTACAACCCACCGAATCATAAAGAAAGCAATGGTGAGTACAGGACTTAAAGGGAGTAAAGAGATGCATGGTACACTGAATCTAGGCTCTGTACGTTGGAGGAGGCTGCATGCATATACAGCTCTGAAAATGTATTCCAAATTCCAAATAAAGTTTTGTCAATTAAAGCATTTATTTGCAGAAGTAACAAAACAGACGCAGTGTTGTCACCCTTGAATAATGCACAGAAGATAAGTAATATTCATTTGTAAACAACACAATCCTAAGGTTTTAACTAAGGAAGAGTTCAGAAATCACTATTTGGTGGAATAACCCTGATTTTCAATCACAGCTACATGCCTCTTGGCATGCTCTCCACCATCACACTGATATTGGGTGACTTTATGCCACTCCTGGAGCAAAAATTCATGCAGCTCTGCTTTGTTTGGTGGCATGTGGCCATCCATCTTCCTCTTGATGACATTCCAGAGGTTTTCAATTGGGTTCAGGTCTGTAGATTGGGCTGGCCATGACAGGGTCTTGGTGATCTGGTGGTCCTCCATCCACACCTTGATTGACCTGTCTGTGTGGGATACAGCATCGTTCTGCTGGACCAATCCTCAGACTTAGGGAACATTGTCAGAGCAGAAGGAAGCAAGGTTTTTCCCAGGTCAACTTTGTAAGTGGCTTGATTCACGTGTCCTTCACAGTTCATCACGATCCTCCACATAATTTCACAGTGGGTGCGAGACACTGTGGCTTGTATGTCTCTTCAAGTCTCCATCAAACCATTAGACAACCTGGTGTTGGGCAGAGCTGAAAGGATGACCGTACTAGCACCGTAAGGTGCACTTCACCTGAGCTGCTGATTACAATTAATTTTGTAGATCACTTGATGTCATCCTACTGTTGTCATGTTACATTCAAATGAGTTGGCAGTCATCTGGCGGTCAGTGGAGAGTCATTTTTTGCCCTCTGCCAGTCTGCAGCTTTGTTGTCCCCAATGTCTGCTGCACAACATTGTTTTTATGAACCGCCCTCTACAAATAAGTTATATTCAAAAGACTTTGATCCACAAATAAAGCAGCACAATGCTCTTTTCTGTCCAAGGCACCAATAATATATAACCACATAGCAGTGGTAATGGTAGTAAGGCCAGTTCTAAAGCCTGATTAAAAACATATGCACATATTATTATCTATTAAAAACTGAGATTAATCTGGGATTCAAGGATCTTAGCCAGGACTGAGAATTTGGCGATTGGACAGTAGTTGTTCAGCTCTGAGGTGGTCACCTTTAAGTAAAGGGAGAACATAGGTGACTTTTAACATTTTTGGTATTGCATTGGACATAAGACACAAATTAAAAATGTGAGTAATACTCAGCAATAATATCTGTTGCCACCTTGAGGAGATAAAGATCCAGAAGGTCTGTTTCTGCACACTTTTTGTGGTTAATGTCTTTCAGAGCTGTACAACTGAAATAGGTTTGAAATCAAACAAATCCAGAATTCCATAATTTTCAGTAGTGGCAGAACATGGGACATATATTTTTATATTTGAGCTGTTAAATACAAACCCAGCACAAATAAAGTTTTTAATTAACTGACTGACCATATCCTTTAATACATCTGAACCAACCGGTAGTGTTCAGGGAGCCTTGAAGCAGCATGTGTATCTGACAATGATTTAGAGGTTACTTAGGTTCTCTATTACTTACTCTAAATAATACTCTGATATTGAATTGCTGATCATCAAGGTGCACTTGTTCCTTAGAGTTCTAAACACAGTGCAATGTGCAAAATTGTTTGAAAATCTAGCTTGGGCACACAATTCACCACCATCTTGGAACTCATCACCAACAACGATGAAACCACTTGCAGAAAGACTAAGGAGATGATCGTGGACTTCAGAAAGCGGCAAAGGGGAGATCATACCCCCAAACACATCAATGGAATAAAGTGGAGAGAGTATTCGTCTTTAAGTTCCTCTGTGTGTTCATCAAAGTTGACCTCATCTGGTCCAAGCAAGCAGACTCTGCAGTACAAACGGCTCAAAAACGTCTGTACTTCCTGTGGAGACTCAAGAAGTTTTCCATGTCTGATAGAACTCTCACCAACTTCTACATGTGCACCTTAGAGAGCATTCTCTCAGGCTGCATCACAGCCTGGTATTGCAGCTGCAGGGTGATGAAGTCAGCGGAGCGCTTTATCAGTTGCCCCCTCACCCCTCTCCCCTGCTAGAACATCATAAAAGACTATAGCCACCCCAGCTAAGGTCTGTTTACACTGCTAGACAATACCGGAGCATCAGGGCACGCACTTCCAGACTCACAAACAGTTCTTTCCCCCAGACTGAAAGACATTGATCTACGATCAGATGGATCACATGAACATTTAAATGTTCGGATGATGTTGTATTTAATGCACAATAGCATATCTAGAGGTACCATTCATAGTCAATATTACACTTATTACACATTTATAATATAGAAATACTGTACATATTGTCATTACCCTATTTCCACACTCTTTAAAATGGCTGCTAGTTTATACTGTTATGTAAATATTCTGTTAGTTGACAAATGTTGTTTTATGGTTGTTTTGCTTAGGAGGCATGGACAGGGGGTGTGTGGCCCATCTGTAACAGGCACCACATCCTGCCCATTTTCCTTTATTCTGATCATACATTGTGTCAAACTTGAACCATTTACTTTTCAGATTCAAACACAGGAAAGCCTGCTCTTCAAAACCTTTAAAACACCTTTTAAAAATTAAACAGTATTTTTGTATTCCTGACAAGCAATTGCACAATGGTCACTAGCATTGTTGCAAAATATGCCAATTGAGGTGTATTTCCGTCCTGTAAAAGATGGACTACCTGTCAACCTGATTGGGCTGCAGGTACTGTGACGGCTGCGCCGCATGCCCTCTTCCTCTCTGGCGTTCCACCTCGCTGGAGTACTAACTGCCGGCAGGAGATGGTGGCAGCGGCGCAACCCTCACACACACCTTGTGATGTCTTACAAGGATTGGACCAAAATGCAGTTAAGCGTTTGCAATAGATTTTATTTCACCTATGTAAAGTGCTGCGATAGCGCAGTCAAACTCTTCCAGAGTAATAAGTAGAACAGAGAGTATGTTCTCTCTTAGCACATCCGTCCAGACAAGTAACAGTAAGTAACAAGTCCCCCGGGGACGACCCGGAGGACGCGGAGCAGGACACCCCGGACGGCGCCGATGGAAATCCCGTAGGAGGCGCGAGGCACCCAGCTCCGCTCCACAGGGCCATACCCCTCCCACTCCACGAGATACCTCCGACGCCGAGAGTCCAACACCAACCGAACAGCATAGGCGGGGGACCCGTCGATGTCCAGCGGCGGAGGAGGAGACGCCCGGACCTCGTTCTCCTGGAGGGGACCATTCACCACCGGCCTGAGGAGAGACATATGAAATGTTGGATTGATGCGGTACATGGAAGGTAACAGCAACCGATACGATACCTCATTGACTCTCCTCAGGACTTTGAACGGCAACACATACCGCGGGCTCAGCTTCCGGCAGGGCAACCAGATGCGGTCGCCCGGGGCATAGACCGTCAGAGCGGTGACGGTCAGCGGCTGTCTTGTGCCGCCGGGCCGCTCTGCCTAAATGCACATGGGCCGCTCGCCAGGTGGCGTCCGCCCTCCGGAACCAGTCCTCCACCGCCGGCACCGTAGACGGCTCCGCGGTCCAGGGCCCAAGCGGAGGTTGATAGCCGAGGACACACTGGAACAGCGTCATATTGGTGGAGGAACTGCGGGTTTTGCGCGTACTCGGCCCATGGCAGAAAGGCAGCCCACCGCACCGGGTGGTCCATGCAATACGCACACAGGAACCTGCCCACCTCCTGGTTAACCCTCTCAACTTGGCCGTTGGATTCTGGGTGGTACCCGGAGGTAAGACTGACCGCGACCCCCAGCTTCCCCATGAACGCCTTCCAGACCCTGGACGTGAACTGGGGACCCCGGTCAGACACTATATTCTCCGAGGCCCCATAGTGCCGGAAGACATGAGTGAACAGGGCATCCGCGGTCTGCAGGGCCATTGGGATGCCAGGAAAGGGGAGTAACCGACAAGCCTTCAAAAACCTATCCACAACGACCAGGATGCCGGTGCAACCCTGGGAAAGAGGTAAATCGGTCAAAAGAATCGAAGTAAAATTTACTAGTCTAAAGAATGTTGCTATATAATATTCAGTCACACATTTATTAGGGGCTAAGTAGCAAAGCTGCGAAGCACCTATTGTGTTTGTACCTTTTCTTATTATTATTATAAAGTGTGGGAGCCCCCAATTTTATGTAATCTTTTATACATGTTTATTAATTTATTATTATAGCCACCCTACATCCTCCTACAGTTCATGCACTACAAAGACATGACAGGTATGCAAGATTTAGTAAATACTTACTTTTAATAATTACAAACTTTTTAGTCACATGGTTGTAGACGAGCTAAGCTTTTCAGGTAAATTCATGTCATAGGTATATAATAGTCAAATATTTATCCAAGTATGGCTTTTATTGGAGCCTAGCATTTAAATGTGAACAGTCAGCTTGTCACGGTTGTAGTGTGGAGTTGAACCAAATGCAGACATTATTAAATGAAAAGGTGTATTTAATCCAAAAAACAAACAAGTACAAATTACACTAAACTGTAAACGGAAATGAAAGGTTTAACTAACATAAAACGAAGTAGAAATAACATGTAGCGTATTCACTTGAAAATGAATCAAACAAAGGACAAACCGTGACGCTGTTGAGACAAGCACAAACAAACAATGAACGACACAAAGTGTGCCTGTAGCCTAGCCTAAGTAGGCTCCCCAATCAGAGTCAACTGAATGCAGCTGCTCTGACTGGGGAGCCCACAATGGCATAGAGAGGGCTAGAGGCCTCTCTAGCCGGCATGCCCTGAAATGGCCAGGGGCCCGCAGCCAGGGCATGACACAGCTGCAACATAATTAACATGAATCCATGCTGTAAACACACTGAACCTGTCATTTATGTTTACAGAGATCATGTCCAATCCGGTGGTTTTCCAATTTAACACTCAAACACTATACTAAATTATAGGATTTAGACTGTGTAAATAAGTACCCATCTGCAGTGGGGCTCAGATTAGTTAGCCTATCAAGGCTGAGTTACATTACGGTGATGTAAGCATCCCAGGTTTTAACTAATGCATGATAGCATTTCTCGATAAATACATAGGTATAAATAATTAATTTGTAAACATATTTAATTTATTTTCATGTAAAAGACAATATTGAACATAGTCATTCACTTGTTTATACACTAGTTTTAAAGTATGTAATAACAATTCATTAGACCAAAATATGTTTAATGTAATGACTGCCCTGCATGGCACTGTGGGCCCTCGTAAATGAACAAACCACCTGCAGGAGACTGATTGCAGCAGCGCACCCAAAGGGGACACCTGCTCCAATCACTAATTATGTTACTGATATGTATGGCTCATTTACACAAACAAGACACTGTCTGTCAGAGGCTGCGGACTGGAATTCGAATAGGGTTGGCTTGTGTGAGCAAAGCCACGTCACTGGACACATTCCTCGGTCAAGCCATAGCTATTGACAGGCATCTCTGTGAGCGCGATGGGTTGGAGCCTGAGACGATAAAGCTATCAGTGTCAAGGTTCCACCCTGACGTGGCTCTGTTTCTGGTCCTACCACCCCCTCTAGTGGCCTGTGGCTGCATTACTCACCTCTGTCACCAAGCACCACAGTCATTAAGCACACAGCCAACTACGCACGCCTGTCCGTCATCATCTGATCAGCACCCCTATTTAAGTTCCCGTTCCTCACTCCCTAGTTGCCAGTTCAAACTAAGTATTATAAGAGGTTACACCTACGTCACTGAGTTTTGGCTCCAGCGTTTTTCGCTTTTTTCACACCGCTCGTTTCGCCCAAGCAACCTCCCCGGATTGTTATCCGAGCGCTTGTGCTCACTCCCTCTCCATTCAACATTGCTCAATCCCCTCAGAGCTTCATTCATTTCTGCACTCCAACTTCCTCCCTCACGTCGTGGGACAGGCAAAAACTGGGAATACTAGAGAGCGGGTCGACTTGACAAACACACAAGACGAACTGGCAACAGGAACAAGGAAACACCCAGGAATAGATACACAAGGACTAACGGGAACATGGGAGACACCTGGTGGGTGTGGAGACATGAGGTAAGACAAGTGAGTTTAATCAGGGTGTGACAAAAGCTGGGAATAATGAGACTCTCGGCAGAGGAGAGACGGCCAGAAACGACAGGGGCTGTGTCTGTTCGGCTGGGAAAGGGGCAATTCTGGAAAGAGTGTCCCATGGGAGAAAGAGGTAGTATACACTTTGTAACAAAACAAGATGTTATCAGAAAGATTCATGACCCATTTCTGGGCATCTGTATCCTGTGTGTAATAAATGTGCAATAAGAAAGGATTAGTGTCAGGTCATGTGTATATAAGGTCAAAGGTTATGACCGTGTGAGTCTAAAAGATAAACAATGTTTGTTATTTTATGACAGGTGTTCAGGTTTCTGTGTTTGTGTACATATGTTTAATTATCTGTGATGAGAGAGGTGGGGGTTTCCTCTTGTTTTAAATGCCCCAGATGTGTCCTGTTTGTGGCTGAACTCTTGTCAAGGTGGGTTAAGGTGGGGGTTTCCTTTTGTTTTAAATGCCCAAAATCTTTTTTGCATCCTCTGGGTATATATTTTTTATTTTCTTATTTTAGTAGTTACCTTTCCATTCTACGTGTAATATTGAGAAGAGTTGTGCAATGTTGAATGTTTACTACTTTCTCATGTGGTTACATTTGCGATACATACATAATAAAAAAAACAGTCACAGTTGTCTTGTGTGTCAATGCGCAACTGCTTTGACGTTGTCAGAAAAGTTGAGTTTGAGGTTGGAGAAATGTATAACAAACTATCCTGTTCCTGTTATGTGTTATACACCACCAATGCATTAACGTAACTAAACAAACAGCTAAACTCGTTTCCACAAGCCAGGTAGCGAGTGCCTTGCTCCTTTATTGGTTGACAAGTGATATTTATGAGTGAAACTGCAAACCAGATAAATGTAAAATACTTAGAAGGTATACTAAGTAAAAGTTATTTGTAAAGTTATTTTGCTATAAGCAGCAGGCAGAACAGAAATGAATTAAAATCTTCATAAATCCAGGCCACTTTTAGCCTAAATAATCAGACCGCTAGCTTGCCTACCAGACAACCAGCCCGTTATCACATGCTATTTGTTTTGTAGGAAAACAAATATACATGTCTGCCAATGGTTAGTTTCTATCATTTAGTTTTAACAAGAAGAATAAGTAATGGAAGTAATGCATCACATGAATTATTTCATTCAAAATGGTTAAATGCCTAAATCCAATCACTATTTTGAGTGTTGTTAAGTGTAGAGTGTGGAATGCCTATGAAAAAAAAATCCAATGCCTGTTAAAACATATGCTACTCTACCCGTCTCCACTGCAACGGTAGAACATTCTTTCTCAAACCTAAAGCTGGTAAAAACAAGACTCCGAAATCAGTGTGGTCAGGAGCGGCTGTCTGACCTCCTCCTACTGGCCATAGAGAGGGACATGGCAAAGAAGTGGTCCTAGAGATTTTTGTTGATATGGCCCCTAATAGGAGGCTTCTCCTTTAAAGCTTTGAGTTTGTAATACATATCGTTTTCAATTATGTTTGTGTTCATGTTATGTTGTCCAACACAACGTATTGTTTTCTTCAATTCATCTTCTTTGTTATCATTAGTAGGCAGGCTAATCTCTTGTTTTTATTCAAGTCTATAGAGCATAGTGCAGCATAAGACAGTTCTTAATTAGTGGATTGAGTGCTGTATTTGAGTTAGACCCTGTTAAAGACCCTGTTCTTCTCAGTTCTCCATATAGTCCGGTGGTTTGCCCTTTTTTCAGGTCAGAGCAATGGCCTCTCAAAATTCCTGTGCATGTCCCTGTTAGGAATAGCAACTCAAATAAGAATATACCTCCGGGGCCCACCTAACCATCACTATGACATTAAACCAGTTGAAAAATATTAATACAAACAATACAGGCCTACTACAACTAAGGATAAGCATACGCAGCTTATGCCTCTCAGCCTTTATTCTGAAATGTTTAAATACATATTAAAAAAGTTATTCCTATGGTTTGTGGGGAACTTAGTATAGCAAGTTACAATTGTAATGGCCTAGCTGATAATAAAAAAAGAAGAATTATATTGACAAGGCTAAAAGAGCAAGACTATAACCTATACTGCCTACAGGAAACCCATTCTACAAGTTCAGATGAAGAAAAGTGGGAGAAGGATTGGAAAGGTAATATATATTGCAGTCACGGCCAAAAGAACTCAAGAGGGTACTTGTCATGATACTTGTCAATAACTATGTAAACCTAAATGTAAAAACTGCTATTAATGACTCACTTGGTAGATGGATAATCCTTAACTTAAAACTGGATGATAAACAGATATGGCTAGTTAAAATATATGCTCCTAACAAAGATGATCCACAATTCTTTACTGAAATTCACACCAACATTCTGAAATTAATACCTCAAAATATCGTAAAGGACATCATACTTCCAACTATCAAGCACTGGCTCTCAAAGAAATAACATCATGGACACAGAAGATTTAGTCGACATTTGGAGATAAAAAAAATCCAGACCATGTGCGATACACCTGGAGGAGGCCTCCTCAAGCCAGCCGTCTGGACTATTTCCTTGTACCTTTTTCAACTGTGCCAAAAGTTAAACAGGTATTTATAGGAGATAGATAGATTAATTTGCTCTGATCAGCATTTAATTAGCATTTATACCACAATAACAGAATATCCAAAAAGACAAGGTTACTGGAAGTTCAATCAAACCCTACTGAGGGACCAGTCTTTTCTATATAAGACAAAATAATTTATTACCAACTTCTTCCAGGATAATTCTGTCTCTACAGATCCCCATGTGGTATGGGATGCTTTTAAATGCACTTTCAGAGGCCACGCTATGCCACACTCAACAATAAACAAAAAAGTACATGGCAAAAGAGAATGAAATAAGGCAGAAATAGACAAACTAATAGCAGAGATAGCACGGAAAACAGTAAAATAGAATTACAATAATAAGTTGGACGAGAAACAAAAAGAAATGGAGCCGCTCACACAAGAAAAATCAATGGAGAAAGGTGAGAAATTTACAAAATTATTTTTAAATCAGCAACATAGAAATGCAACAGAAAGAAATCAAAAACATTTGTGCAATGGATGGAATCCCGCATGACACTGCTGACAATATCTTAAAAGAGACAACAAAAATCCTCCATTACTCCTCCTCAACGAGAATAACTGTAAAGATTAAAAATAAATTAGAGGAACTTCTGGAGGCATTTCAGACTGGATAGTCAACAGGGCTTGGTGGTATTCCTACAGAGGTTTATCTCACCTTCAATGAGCAGCTGAAGGTCCCACTGTAGGCCTGTTTTAACTACTCATTAAGGTTCTATATCTCAAACTCAGCAGGAAGGCTGTTCCTTGTTACTCAAACAGGACCTGGATGGAAAGTAAAAAGTCTACACATTTAAAAAACTAGAAGGCTCTTATGCTGCGATGCCAAGATCTTAGCAAAATGTATAGCCCTTAGAATAAAAAAAGGTAATACACAAAATCATACATCTTGATAGAACTAGCCGGTATATTGGCGACAACGTACATCAAATATTGGAATTAATCGAACTATATGAAGATTCAAATATACCTGGCCTGTTATTTATTGATGAAAGGGTACCAAACATAGTGATTACTGACTGCTACTTGAACGGCATACAATTATACAAAGGAGGACTACCACGTCATAGCATAAAAGTGCCACTTGTAAATGCTATGTATATAGCTTGTATATAAAATTGACATAAACCTCAACTCAAAAACGATGAATTAGTAATACTGGAAGAAGGCTACAAAATAGCTGTAACAATGGAAAATACCATAGGTTCTCACTGCTTGTTTAACGTCTGTAGTAATCACATGTAAATAAATGTAAATGTGTTTAAATGTAATAGATTACATGCCATTTGTGTAACCTTATAGTGAACTATAAGTAAAAATATAAGTTACAAGCGAAGCTTTCTGAGGCACAAACAAAGAAATGAAAAGAAAATGTAGCCAGCGCCAAAGTTCCCCACACGCTTACGTATCGACTAAACTTTTCATGAGGGCAATTACGATAAAAACCAATAAAACCTCAGTAGGAAGTTAACAGGGTAATACTGAATTACTACTAAATGGCCACTGGATGGAGACATTGCTGAACATCAATACAAAGTTACAGAACATGACAGAGTGAGTGTTGTATGGTACCCCAAAATATAGAATTATAAATAACCGATTTATTTCCAATAGTTTTAGACTGTTTAGAGGTGTAAAGCAAGGATGTCCATTATGCCCTTATTAATTAATTATAGCCATAGCTAGCAAAATCAGAACAAATAATAACATTAGGGGATTAGAAAAGGGGTTAAAAAAGGGTCTCCATGTATGCAGACGATTGAAGTTTTACCTTATCTCGGCATGGAATCTCTGAGATCAATGATCTGGATCACTTTTCTAATCTATCTGGATTGAAACCCAATTATGAAAAATGCACAACATTACACATTGGATGTTTAAAGGGCTCAGAATTTCATGACTGGTAATGGGAGGTGTCAACCTATTAAATATCAGGGCTCTGAATCAATCTTTTAAAGGCTCTATTATAGCAAAATTTTACTAAAATCCCAAACTGGATTTCTTGCCAATTATTAAGAAAGGCTCATCCCATGTTTAAAAATGGTCTATTTGCCATGTTACATATTTAAGATTGTAATTTTAAATGGATTAACAATGGTACCTTAAATTACATTAAAAGAAGGTAAAACAATATTCATTAAAATAAATTTGCCACGGGTATCATGTTTTCAAGACATAACAACTAAAGAGGGGAAATAATCTCTTTCACTCAACTATTACAAATATCTCAATATTATTGAAATAACTGGCTGTTCCAACTTGTGTGAAATTTACCACGGCCCAATCCCAGTGTACCTATTAAACCCTAAGCTCTGAACCCTCACAGACTTATTTGACATCTGTCACCTGGAAAGCAATTGAGTGCATGAAGCTGCAAGAGTTCAAAATGTTATAAATAGAAATGTAGTTAAGTTGTTGGATCAAATCTAATGAAAGCATATTTGGAATTTATAATCATAGGACAAACAGTTGTGGCAGTAAATAATCAGTGAGCTTTGTGTTTATACTTACATGTAATAATGTTTTTCTAAACATGTTGACATCAGGGTTGGTTGCTCCTTCCATGCTTGTTTGTTTACCGCTTTTCTTCTTTCTTCTCTTATGAGTAGGGTTTGCTAGTCTGGTCTGTGCGATCCTCCAAGGATATACTTCCTTGAAACTGTACTGAGAGACACAGAAAACCTACATGCAATGGCAGGTGCAATCCTAGGTCTTACTAGAGGACTTTATGCCCTCATGCCACCTTCATATTGTCTGTATCTGACAGTTTGGAAACACGGACACCAGTAGCATGCTGGAGGACATTTTGTTGGGCACTGGCAGTGTTCCACCTGTTCCTCCTCACACAAAGGTCCTGCTGCTGGGTTGATGCCATTCTACGTTGTCCAGCTCTCCTTGGGTAACGGCATGTCTACTGGTATCTCCTCCATGCTTCTGAGACTATTCTGGGAGACACAGCAAAACTTCTTGCGATGGCACGTGCAATTCTAGAAGAACTGGCCAACCTGTGCAAACTAAATGGGCTGCAGGTACTGCCGCATGCTACCAGTAGTGACAAGGACACTTGCAAAATGCAAAACTAGAGAAGAATCAGTCAGGAAAGATAAGGAGAGAGCAATTGTCTGTGACCACCATCTGCAAAACCATTCCCTTTTGGGGGGGTTGTCTTGCTCTCCCCTCTCCACTGCACCTGTTGTAATTTTCATTTGCCCCAATACAGGTGACATTGATTCACAATTGCTTATGCTTCCTAACTGGACAGATTAATTGACTTGGTATAATACTGTGATGATTACGTGTTCCATCAATATTTTTGAGCAGTGTATATCTTTCAGTTAAAATATGATTTCTCAAAATAATCCAAGAAGGAAGGCCCACATTGCAGGAGGAGATTGGCTGGAATGGGATTGCTGGAACAGAATTGGCTGGGAAGTAACTTCTGGCACTGAGCTGTCTGTGTTCCTAAACAACTCTTAGAGAGGCTTAATTTTCTTACAAAACCTGTGTATATGGGCCAAAACATTAGTTATTTTAATGAAAAAATCATACCTAGTGCAGCTTTAAGAAAATAATAGTAAATTGACAAGCCTGACAGTAATCTTTAAGTTATTTCAAATAGTGTGATATTCAATTATATTTACTTTTTGTATTGTGTAATCTTAAATAATAGTCATAATAATGATAATAATGGGCAAAGGAGAGCTCAAGATCAAGCTTTCGTCCAACGTATCTGTGTATATGCGTGTATATGCGTTAATACGGTTCACTGGGAAAGCAAAAAGTATACGTTTTTGAGAAATAAAAACCTATATAATAGTTCTACCATTTCCTATTTACAAATGTGTGGGAAGCAAAAACATAGCTCACGTTTCCAGTAAAATGTGGCTAAGGGACCTAACAAAACAAGTAACAGAAGAAGACGTCTTAAATGCAGAGATCTTACAATTCAGTCCATTAAATATCCCACAATTGGATTAAAGTTCGTTGATAAACAGTTTTCACGTTAGCTTTTTTCTAGTGCATGTAGTTGTCCTGGTGTTCAATAATTTCACAAGCGAAATCATGAAGATTATTTTTTTTCTCTTTTGTTGTGAAGCAGTATTTCCACTCCTCCCCTTTCAGGAAATGTAAAAGCTCGTGATGTCCGGAGGTAACGTTAGGTAAGCAATAGCTAGATGACTCGCTAGCTTGCCAGCTAGTTCTAGGCGTAATATATTCAAAACTTCATGACATGCTGACACGAAAATAGCCAATTACAGACGGTTCATCTATAGAAATGGGATTACTACAGCAAACGACTATCGGGGAAGTTTACGTTAACTGCCAACATGTATTGCCAATGCGTTACTTTGAGCTAACGGGTTGAGGTGAGATTTGTGCTAGTTGCTGCTGGTTTGATAGTTAGCTGCCCATCTAATATCTTCTCTACCTATCCTCGAAGCTGTAGACATGACGCGAAGAGTGTTGGAACAAGTGACAGATTTCGGGGACTTTACTAAAGGTTCCGATTTAAACGAGTATCTGAAACAGACACATTCAAACAACAGTAACGTTAGTTACAAAAATAATCTGTCAGATGTGCGCTTGAGCCCAGATGGACGCCACATTCATGTCATTCTCCGCAAACCCAAGGTTGGTCTCATGACTTTTGACAAATACCAGAGACTACAGCAGAGCCATAAGCATCTAGATTTGGTTCTGACTAGGGCTGTGCCTATTGTGGATCTTTTGTATTTTAACGACGACAACAACAGAGACGGGGGTAATGTTCTGCTAACTGTCATATTTGAGAATGGAAAAGCAGAGTTTTGGAAATTTTTTGACACTAAAGGGGGATGGCATTTCCTGCACACGGCTGACCTCTGCAATAGCCCGAGGGCTAAAGTAATCTCTGTCTCCGTTAA
Source organism: Novumbra hubbsi (assembly GCA_016801125.1). NCBI lineage: Eukaryota > Metazoa > Chordata > Actinopteri > Esociformes > Umbridae > Novumbra > Novumbra hubbsi. The sequence continues at coordinate 8,687 of JACXGK010007097.1, read as the reverse complement.
TCGGAATTACATCTTCTGGTGTGAGGAGAGGCCTCCGTCTGAGAGCTCCTCACCTATAAACGTCACTCACAACTTTAGGTACTGCATCTGCAAACGGACCTATGAGGTTGAGGAAACAGCTGTCAGTTTAGGGGGTGTCAAAATTGCTCTGCACAACAACCCCCGCTACAATGTCATCAGCTCAGGTGAGATTGTTTACCTGCTACCTGATTGGAGAGAAAAATCTACTGTGGCCCTTTCCAATTTTTTTCTCACATGGTCCCCCCAGCATGATACATTTAGAGTGAGCAACACCTGCAAAGGTGCTCTCCTTCAAAAAGGCTCTCCTACTAAAGAATCAGACTTTAAGAGGTTGGTGACAGACTGCATTGGGTATTTATCTGCCTTTAACCCCCCAGATATATACAGCTACTCTCCCAATGGCAGTGGAGGCCTTATAATGCTACTCAACACTGGCTGGGTCACCCTAGTACAGAAAGATGGCGTGTTACGACAGATGTACAAACTAGCTGACAACTGCCTGGCTAACAGTAGTGCCCATAACAGCCTGAACCTGTACCAGGACACCTTGGCTCTGACCATCGGACGGACCCTTTACCTAATTGACACTAGTTGTGGCGTGGAGCTGGAAAAGATAGCGCTGAAGAGAGTGGGGCTACTGTATGTTAATGGCACAGAGAGCTGGGCTCCGCATCTGCTGTCAGAGACCGGCCTGTTTGTGGTGATGATCAGGGAGGGAGAACCCCGGGTCCGCACCTCTGATCCAAAGCATAAGGCCCCATCCCTGCATATTGGCGAGAGCATCAGTGCCGCAGCTCTGCTGGTAGAGGCTGTGTTTGAGGAGGCCTGTAAGTATTACCAGCAGAGAAGTCTCAGCAGCACTCGGCTTACTGTGGAAAAGTTAAAGAAAGGAGGGATGTTCCAGGCTCCTATCTCTTTGGCTAACATCGTCAGAAACTATCTTCAGAGCGGGGGCCCTAGGGGAGAAGAGGTAACCCAGGGAGGTGCAGGGGGATGCCAGGAGATGCTGCTGGGGTCTCTGGAGGCTGAATTGAAGGGGATGGTCTTTCTAGAGGAGGTGAAGAGAGAATTGGTGGAGGGTAAGGACAGGGAAGTTGGGGAGGTGTGTGAGAGCTTGGTTCAGCAGGAGGTTGGGAGACTGCTGTCATTGCCAGAACTCGACCGAGACTCTCTACTCTACCTTAACTCCATCTTTAGTCTTTTCCCTGGTCAGGTGTGGAGGGCTACGCAAGGCACTCTGCAACTTTGCTGCAATGGAGAGGGCACCCTGTCCTCTAAAGCACCCCCAGAGGTTTGGAAGACAGTCCTCTGCCCTGTGCAGGTCCCTACTGTCCCAGCAAACCTGCCCTACACCAACGGCCAGGCAAATCGCAAACCTTTTCTCAGTTCCAACTCCCAACCACCTGCCGCTAACTCTACACTGGCAGTCTTTGAGCTCATATGTCACTCTGTCTTCCTCTTCCAGCCCAGCTGGCTGCCCTCATTCCTGGAGCTATCCCAGCAGCAGCAGACCTCTGCTGGCTTGGGGATGGGCCTAGGTCTGGGTGGCTCCCCCTGGAGCTACTCTGGAGGTAGAGGATCAGCAGAGAATGGAGAGAGTCTGCCCCTGTATAAGCGCGCCCTGTCCGCTCTGCCCCCACCCGGCCCAGACCCAAAACAAAATCCAGATTATGAACACATCCAGGACCTGGAGGTGGATTTACTTTTGGTGAGCGGTAGACCAAACGCAGTCCTCCAGGCTCTGAGGATCTTGATGGGGCGACGGCAGTGGGAGAAGGTAACCCAAATGGCCCAGAGGTTTTGCAGGCAGAGTCCCTTGCTTAACAAGGAAATCTTTACAGCCTTGCTGTGCGAGGTAGCCCAACATCGAGACCTGGACCCGTACCTGGATCTCCTCTGGACACTGTGTCCAGAAGATGTCACCGTGACGGCCATACTCAACATGGTGCTGAAGAACATACCCTCATCGTCGTCCTCCTCTCCCTTCTCTTCCTGTTTTTCAACATCTTCTCCTTCATTCTCTTCTCCTACTGCTAACTGCCAGTCCAGCCAGCTGACCATCGGGCTTTTGAAGCCATTGCTCGTTATGATCCTGCAACGAGAGACCAGGCCGAACCAGCGGTATGCCGACATTCTCCAGTCACCCTCATTCCCACCTCCAACGCCTCCTCGCCACAAGAAAGGACCCCCCATGGCCACCACTGAGCCTAGCATCGGTTCAAACCAGCAGCACAATGATGATGTCATTGGCAACACATTGGCCATCCTGGATCAATGCGGCGACTCTATACACATGACTGTCCCAGGGGACAGGGTAACCGAACCTCCAAACATCCTTTGAGATGAGCGGACCTACAACCCCGCCCCCATACACCCGTCCATGTTCCCTGTCAAACCATTCTTGCTTTGTAAAAGGAAACATGTTCTTATTTGGAAATGATTAGTTGAGATATTGTTTTTGTTTGCTTTGAAAACATTTGAAGAACCAAATCCTTTGAGTAAAATGAAAAACGATGTTTATAAGTGATATGATTTGTCTTGATTTACATTACAGTGGGGTGTTAAATTATACTGGTCTAAGCTGCCTTTAGTAAGAATGACTCTCACTAAATCTCCTCAGTTCTTTCTTTACACAGGGGCAAGGCTGTGTCTGAACTAGTTCAGTCAAACAAAAACAAAGTGTTCCTCTTTAGCTGGCTTTTGCCAATTAATGGCCGTAGATAAAAGCTTGCCTTTTGAACAAAATGTAACATTGTGTTTCCAGGTTGTTCAATGACTACTAAAACATTTTATTGTACATAACTATTATGTTTTTACTTTCATTTTCTGTAATGTCTGTTCATTTGTGGTGTTATTTATGTATTATTATTTGATCAAGAAAGCACTCATTAGAATGCTGCCAAAGGCTTGCCTTGCATCCAATAGAATCGGCCTTAACACAAAAAAACTTAATAGAAAGCTTAATGTCTATTGGTTATGACTAATTATTATGTGCATGCCACAAAGCTGCCATTCTTGTCTGTACTATGTCTTTTTTGTCAACTTATTCAATATCCATAAATTGCGGTTGGTGTTGTTCAGTAGGGACAAGACAAAGCATGTTTATAAGCAACGTTTTTAGAGCTACAATCATCATTGGTCACGTTCTGGTTGTGCCTCCTGTGCTTCAGTATGTTTTTGTACTTTACCCAACTCTGTTAAAATGTCCCAGAAATTTTTATATAGTTTAAACCTGCAAAGATGTCAAAGTTATTTGTCAAACCATAGCAATAGATTTCAGACCCTGGCCAACATTCCTCTGTGATGACAGAATATTTGTTTAAGAATTGTCAACCCTGGGTAACAGTTTTGTCTCTAGTACGTGACTTCTGCTGGGTTGTATATTCCCTTAAGTCAGTCAGTTGTTAATCCTTAAACTGTTACTGAACCATGTCTGTTGGAACATGGTATCAACAAAGTGGTTATATTGTGAACCACATTATTTACGAAAGGAAGTTTCTTCAGTGGAGAAAGGTGTTTCAGTTAAAAACAGGTGTCTATTTTCTGTCCGGGGTAAATGAAAATTAATATCTCTAGAACCCTATATTGCCTGTTCTATTTTTCCTTTTCATCCAAATCTCCCTTCTTTCACCAGTTCTATCCAGAACAATCCAACCCAGCTGCCCTGTACAGGAGAGGTGACTCGCTGTCTTCAAGCTCTAGTAATATAATTGGATATAACTTTGTTATGCCCTTAGTGCGGGTGGGATAGGCCTGAACCAAGTCACATCATACCCACACACAAAACCCTGTAATCGGTCATGTCTCCCTGCATGGGCCTAGTGATTCTAATGTCATTAGAATGTCTAATACTATTTACCCCTGTATACACACACACAAGCAGAATTGGTAGTACATTCTCAATGTGTGCAAAACATCCCACTACTATTGACATGTCATAAGTTAAATGTCTTGATCTATACCTGATATACAAAGCACAGGGATACTTATTATTGTTTTAAGGTGCCTACATTTTTTTATTTTACTTTTATAGTAATTAAAATTTTACTTACATAGAAAAGTTTAGATTAGTTTTCAGTTGCTTGCAGTTCAGATTCAAAATCCTTCTATACATTTTGTAAGTTGAAGGAGCCCTAGTATTACAGTTGTGTTGTGCTGCCAGTGTAATGGTAAAGACTGACAGATATGGCACTCAGGCTAACCAAGCTGATGTTTTACAACTAAAGAATGTTATTGATTATTCTTGAGTGGATTTGCTTCTGTAATCCTATCGAGATACATTCTCTGAATTTGGTTAAAACTGGTGTGGTTAAAACGGGCAGAACTTCAGGCACAAATAATCACTTTGTAATATTTGAGTGTGTTGCTGAGGCAAACAGTTGCATTTGCTCATTTTACAGCCTAGCATCTAATGCAGTCACTACCACAACATCTATTAATCTAGCTATTAGGAGCAGGGGATGGTAACCAAGGAATGTTGGTGTGTTTTTTTTTTTGTAGTGATGGAAAGGAAAGGAAATCCCTAGAATTCAGTTGGGTTAAATCAGATTGTTGTAATCATGGGTTATTAATTAAACAGGACCCTGTGCTATTAAATGATTGTGGGGAATTGAACAACCCCATTATAAAGGATGGAGAAGTGGGATGCAGCGAATAACTCATGAGATATAAGATGTGATGAAATTCTTTCCTGCTTGATGTTTCACCATGCTTTTGACTAACATGGCTGTCTTAAATGCCCAGGGATGAGAATTGTGATGCACCGTATGAATCGTGAGATACTGGGACTTGTGATGACATACTCTTGTTGAATATTTTAAAATGCATATGACCGATGTGACAGTTATTATTTCAGGGTTGCACAACTACAGTCCTGGGGTCGGGCCACAACATCTGGTTTTGGTAACTTTACAACCACATTCTGTACCCGTATTTTCCCTTGCCAATAGGTGCCATTGATTGATCATTAAGTGAAACTTGTAGGAGAATTTAGTAAAAAAATTATGTATCCAAACACTTTTGCCCAGAAAAAGCAGAAAATGACGTTCATCTTAGGGAAAATAAATGAGCAGACCTCAATTTGAGTTTCTTCTAATAGGCATGCACTCTGTGAATGGATGGACGTATAACGCCTAACAATACGAGATAATCACAGAAAATAACAGCATACTGTTTAGTCCAGAGAGGTGAATGGGCTCTCAAAACAAGGAACTTGCATATTTGTCTCTACTCAGGTGGAGTTCCCCTGCCTGTTATCAAACTGCTTCTCGTTTTTTGATTGGTTGTAAAGACAGTTCCATGTACCGTCCTTTTACCCTGATGTGTTTCAGTTCACACAGATATCAAATGTTTGGATAGTTATGAGTGAATGCAAAATATGTGTTCTATTAAAGCAAAGTTAAAACTTTAACATTCTCTGTTCAGGTGATTTTTGCAGTTTGTGAAAATACTGTTTTTGATTTGTAATTCTTTGGTTTTGATTTAGTTAATTGTCAAAGCATTAATCTAGTATTGCTCAACCTTTTTCGTATCGACAGGTGCTTGATTATGTGGATGCATTCTAAGTTTAGTAATATAGTGAAAATGTTATCCTTAAAGGTCTGGAATGTTTTGTTCTAGCCCAATTCAGATTTCTTTTGTTTTATTTAGTTACCTTGTATCAGAATCAGAAAAACTTTATTGCCAAGTACATTTACACATACAAGGAATTTTCTTTGGTACTATGGTGCATGAGAGTGTATTTCAGTTCTGTGACTTGTACCATATCCATATAAAACATGACACTTAACAGTTGGTGCTTAAATCTGACGACTCACTCTGAGTATTTTAACCAAGGCATTCAATCAAACCTGCATTTTTTTGCACAGTTGCTCATTTTCCTATGAGCTGTTTTCACTTTTCAGAATATGGTGTGAGCACAGGATAAATATTGTAAATCAAAGCACTGTATTAACATTGCAGACAGGGTTGAATTAATCCCAGCCCTACTCTGACCATACTATGAATTGAATGTGTAAGCCCCTTTTTTATTTGCTCTAACACTTCCTGATGTTGTTGATACAAGATCTAATTAAAATTAAGATCACAAGCAGTTTTTCCTTGTCAACACCAATTTTAAAACAATCATGATTTGTATAAGATGAGGACAAAGGATGCATATTAGAATCAGGTGTAAATGGGGCTGACTTTGGTCAATACAAACAGACCAGGCAACACTGTAGTCACAGATGGAACTGCAGTTACTGAACGTCACATGATACATTGTGCCCATAGCATTAGGGCTTCAGCCCAGCCATGGAAATTAGGACTTTGTTATTTTTTAAGAAATACGGACAGATCAATATTTGATCTTCTTTCAAACAATATCTATAGATACATGTGATGTAATTGATGTAACCAAAAACAATGAAATCTTAACCATGTTATCATTTATTTAAACGATTTAGAAAGATGCCATTTCCTATTTTTGGCTGAAATAACAACAATACATGTTTCCTGTAAACATGGTATCATGGTTAAAAAGTTTAGTATATTGCACCGTTGCTTTCGTCCCACGGCCCTTAGTCAAGTTTGATTTTTGGCTCTTCATAGCAAAAAGTTTGGGCACTGCTCTAGACTGACACCTACTGGGGAACCACTGTCTGTATCAGACGACACATTACTGCCGAGAGAGAAGAGTTGAGGACCTAGGGTGGGGTTGGAGAGTTGCGTGACAAAGACACAACCAGAGGTTGGAAAACTGCGTTGCACAATAGGTCATTGATGTGCGATTTTCAGTTGACAGGCTGTGCTTTAAACCTAATACAACATGATTGATTTCTAAACTGCATCTTGGAAACAAATTTCAATCAAAAGCCGCACACATTTGTGTTTGCCATCTGATGTTGGCACTCTAAGCATTATAAGTAATATAGTTTAGCGGCACATTTCAGTTGTACATTTCAGAAAGAATATAAACACATTTATCCTTGTGTCAGTTGTTAGCTCAATGCTTGTCCAAATTTTAATTAGTTCCTAAATAAACAGACCATGAGAAATGCTAAATCAAACACAAACATCCTATCAGCAGAATCACAATTTAGTCAAAATCATTCTGTAGAAAAAATAAAGGTGGGAATAATTATAATTAAGAAAATCAGGCAAACAACCAAATGAAATGATCACGGATGTCAAATGAGGGTTCAACACATACAGTACCAGAGCCATAGAGAGAAAGAGTTGCGTTAACTCCGTTGACTCAAATGGGACTGTTTTTTCCAAGATGGCCGCAGAAAAGTTTCAAACAAAGCAGCTGTGTTGCTGAGAAACAGCGTATGATGGAATTGTTTGGAGGAATGAACTTAAATGTGCACAATGTTTAATATTTGTTCCCCCCAATCTGATCAAATTTGAATGGCGGTAGCAAAATAGTTAATCATTAGGTTCCTATTGTTATTGTTATTTTTTTTTTTTTTTTGCTACCGTGCCCCGTAGCTCCAAAAGTCCGTGGTCGAATTTTTTGCCGTTCGGCACATAGATACTACCGGTGACCCATTACTCCCACACCACGAATGGGACCCATTGGCCCATAGGTGGCGCTGTAGGAAGCAGTTGTTTTCACACAGCTGGCGTTTCCACCCCTTTGTCCAATTCAGCTGACACTTTCTACACAGTCCTCATTTCTCATGGGGAACAAAAAAGCCTCAGGGACCCATAAAGTCCGCCATGATTGGTTTGGCTGTAGGGCCTCTAATTGGCCAGACCTAAAAAAATCTTCTAACGAACCGCCGAACCAAATGTCTTGCAACTCGGTACACATCAGCAGGGTACATGTCCCATGTTGGTTTGAACAAAGCTAAGAGATCTGCTGCAAAACGCCCGAGTTATTCAAATGTATGTAGATCTGAACTTGACCACCGATATATGGGTCTGTATAAAAAGACCACATTGACATTTTGACTATGGCCACACATGAGGAGGACAATAAAAAGGGTCAGGCTGTGCAGTGGGGATGCAAAAACAGCCACATTCAAAGTTTTGTAAAACAATTTTATTGCACGTCCCATTCACTTCAGTTACAAGGTCCCAGCGCATCCCAAGTAGTTCCCAGTGTCTTCCGCGGTACAGGGGTTATAGTGAAGCGCTGTGAGTCCTTGAGTTACCGGTTCGAATCCTGCCTACAACGTCAGCGTTTGTGCTTCCAGATTTTGTGTCCCCGTGTGGTACACAAGTCTTTAAATTTTCGTTGAAGTGTCAAAATGTCAGAAATAATAAATAAACAATCCAAAATGGCCGAATTATAGTCTTTTATTGGGCGTGCCATTAAGTTAATTCACAGTGTCCACATCCACAGTGATTCCCAGCCGTCCCGATGGTACAGGGGATACATTCATTCATTATATTACAACAGCGTTTGTAGTACACTGGACCTTCAGGGTGATTCACCCGAGTTTTACCCAGCAATAGTGCACCGTATCCCGGGTAAGGAACCATGGAAGTGAGCCTGGATGGTGCCCGGTGACTTGGCCACACTCTGCCACTCATGTGACTTGGTATCAGAGGCCCAGACATTGGACCTCCAGGGTGATTCACCCGAGTTTTACCCCTGCAATAGTGCACCGTATCCCGGGTAAGGCACCATGGAAGTGAGCCTGGATGGTGCCCGGTGACTTGGCCACACTCTGCCA
>JACXGK010007096.1:0-26425 GCA_016801125.1 Novumbra hubbsi | reverse complement strand
GTGTCCTGATGAGGGACTTACACTGCGGTACATGTTGGTTTACAAGTGTCCTGATGAGGGACTTACGCTGCGGTACATGTTGGTTTACAAGTGTCCTGATGAGGGACTTACGCTGCGGTACATGTTGGTTTACAAGTGTCCTGATGAGGGACTTACACTGCGGTACATGTTGGTTTACAAGTGTCCTGATGAGGGACTTACACTGCGGTACATGTTGGTTTACAAGTGTCCTGATGAGGGACTTACACTGCGGTACATGTTGGTTTACAAGTGTCCTGATGAGGGACTTACACTGCGGTACATGCGCGAGGGGTGCGGCAACACCAGCCGATGTACAGTCTGGTTGGTGACAATGAGGATGACAACATTGTTGAGGGTCTCCTGGAAGTGTATGCCTCCGGGCAGCAGGTGACAGTTTGTGATCTTGAGCTTGACAGCGTTGTTGAGTAGGTTGGTGTCCAGAGACTGCTCTACCAACTGAACCGTGTCCCCGGAGGTGGACCTGGACAGGGACAACACAGCATGATCTCAATGCACGCAGAAAAACTGAAGCACAAGTATTAATAACAATACAGGGGTTAGGTATGTGTGTGGGTGTATGTACCCAAGCTTAGAGAGGATTTACATGACCAGTCATCCTTGTTCACCCTATTGGTTCTACAAATTAAGATCTCATGCAGAGTTAATGTTCCAAAATCACTCATCCAGCAGAAGTACAGTCCTTTAAAAGACTGTTGATTGTATTTCAATAATGATACTATGCTTGGTTAGGCTCTGCAAAACTAAATATTTTCTATTTATTATAACATGCTAAGCTGACTCATGAAAACTTCAAATAGTTAATCCTGAGACCTCGTCATAAAAATGACATCGGCTCAGGTACAGAAGCATTGTGTCAGCAGTAGGGTATTGCTATTCAGTGTAGTACAAACTGACCCATGTCACACAAATGCAGGTGCGCCCCAAGAATAGTCCACCTTTAACTAAAATAGTATAAAAAGACTATATAAAACTCAGGCTATATGCACTGAAAAAATACCAGCATTGTTACATATCAAAACACAATTACAAAACTGTACATAAGAAGTATTGACTGCGTGATAAGGGCATACTCAGCGACTGTAATTTGCTAGCACAACTCACCAATGCACGAATCTGTTGCTAGTGATAGACAGGAGTTTTCCACTTTCCTCATAGCTAAAGCCTCCTGCACTGTCCGGATACTTCACCCCGCCAGGAAGAGCATTCAGACCTGAGAAACCCAATATGCCATTTGGTCAATAATAACAAAAGCGTAACGGTGAACACCCAAACTGTTTGGGTCTGACACTGACAGGTGGGTTCGCCGCTTGTTATGTTATGGGGCATCATGACTGACTACCCCAATAATCAACGCCAAATAAATAAACTGTTAAAAATGGGTAAAATCTGATGACAAAACCAACCGACTAGTACCGCTGCTTCTAACTTGGGCGGTACACGCTGCACCGTAAAACGACTTGACACGGCAGTTCCTAGTTAGCTTACACAGTGCCCATGCGCGAGTTCACAGTAGTGTGCTGTAGATAAAGCTACATTATTTCGCAGTAAGCTTGAGTACTGGATTTAAGAATGCTGGCGTACGGGGGTTATTCAATACACACGTAGAAGACACCGCCTTTAGGCTATAAAGTTAGTTAGTCACACACCAAATACATAGCTGTCAATAGCTAATATGCTACCTAGCTAACCCTCCTACTACGCTAGATGCGTTAGCATGCATGTTGAGTCGCTCATGACCTCGTTACATTGTTGGTTAAAAAAATGTCTAACTTCAGCAAATCAAGAGCGGATAGTTATTTTAATATCGATTACAGTTCACCTAGGTTTATAGTTATCTCCCGGAATCTAGGTAGGGTTTCCCTCTCAAATCCACATATCTCTATATAACTCCTTTCTAATACCGCCGCCATTTTCACCGCATTGAGTTGTGGGATTGTCTGGAGGAAACTGAGCGCCTTCTGGCCTTTCAAAAATTTAAAGCTGTAGCTGGAGCTAGGTCCAAAAAGTAACTCTGGATAATTTTCAAACATGTATCTCTGTCTAATTTTTTTTATCATAAAACATTTAAAAAAATTAACATTCGTACTATTCATTCACATGGAAACAAGAAATAAGCTCAATTGTATTGGAAAGCTATTTGTTAATTATTGTATTTTTGTAATGTTACAGGTAAAGTATAGTAATGGTGCTGATATAGTACCCACACACAGTTGAGGATTGGATGCGTCAACAATGTAACTACTGCACCATGGAGCACTACATCATATTGGGGTGATAGCTGCAAGGTATCCAACCCACATTGCACTCTGGGCAACAGTGGGCAGTTGGGACAGTCCACTACATCCACTAATTAGGCTCCCTCTTAGAAGTCAGGTTTTGGGCTCTTTACATATCCACTCTTTAAACCATGTCTAATCATATGAAGCAGTTTGGACAAGGAAACTGCATTGTATTAATATTAATCATATTATTAATAATAATGTATTGTTTAAAATATGTAATTCATTGCAAAGTGTATACTACATTTTTATATGCTGCAAGTATGTAAAAATGTAAACAAATAAATAAGTAGCAATCATTAAGTAAAAAAATACACAATAATTAAATTAAGGAATACAGCAAACCTTGTCCAAACCACACTCATTTTAAGTTCTGATAGAAACAGTATAAATACACTCACCTGTTTTCACATGCCGGTAATTCACAGACCTTGGGGAGTTGCAATATATTAGATAGCAAGGAATAAAAAATGCTGGCAAGGCATAGTTTTTTCCACCCTGTTTTGGTTGTTTTGAGAATGAACCATATGGCATAGAGACAGCAGGAAGTAGTTCTGCCAAAATGGCCATAAATGGACAGGGTTCTGATAAATGGCACTATTTAAGGTGTTATGTCTAGACCGGCTAACCAACCTCAATTCATTCCCGAAAGGTAAGTGTAGTGTAGTTTGTGTGCTTTGTCCACTCTTCAAGTTGTCATATAGCTATGTTACAGACGGTAGAGTTAACCCCTTTCATAGGTGGTATTCAGCGTTATTGATGATGGTTTGTCCCGTAACCTGCAGGTAGTTGACATGTCGGCGTTGAACTTAACTCTGGGCCTCCTGGCCCTGCTTGTGGTGGCAGCCTGGGCCCGAGAGGTGAGCAGAACTCATGTGGTTATAGATGTGTTTGAAAGTAACATAAGTATACATGTGTTGTGAAAGTAACATAAGTATACATGTGTTGTGAAAGTAACATAAGTATACATGTGTTGTGAAAGTAACGTATACATACATGTGTTGTGAAAGTAACATAAACATACATGTGTTGTGAAAGTAACGTAAACATACTTGTGTTGTGAAAGTAACATAAGTATACATGTGTTGTGAGGGTAACGTAAACATACTTGTGTTGTGAAAGTAACATAAAAATACTTGTGTTGTATAAGTAACATAAATATACATGTGTTGTGAAAGTAACGTAAACATACATGAATAGATGTTCATTTGTTAACATCATAATTCATGTCTTTACCCTTACGAGCTCTCCGTCTCTGAGCTGCTGGAGAAGGCCAACAGGAATGTTGGTAAGACACGTTTAGAAGTGATTACATACAACAACATTCAAACGCGTTAAATGTTTCATTATTCATATTGTATTATAAATGATTATATACAACACCATTCATACATGTTACATTTATTATTATTCATGTATTATTATCCGTATTGTATTATAAATGATGTAATCGAGGGTTAATCAATCTCCGGGACTCTGATACCACGTGGCTCCTCACTGTAGTCCCATCCTGTGTCCCGCCCCCCAGTTCATACCCGCAACGAGCCCCTGATCGTGGATGACATTGCTTACAGTTCTGAGGCGGGGAGGAACGCCGACCCCTGCACCTCCCGTGGCTGCATGTGGCCCAAGTCTAACGACGGCCGGGTCTACGTGCCGTACGTCATCTCCAACCAGTACAGTGAGTATTACGTCGGGACCACCCGTAAAGTGAGTACTACGTCAGGACAACCAGTACAGTGAGTGAGTACTACGTCAAGACAACCAGTACAGTGAGTATTACGTCAAGACCACCCGGACAGTGAGTACTACGTCAGGACAACCAGTACAGTGAGTGAGTACTACGTCAAGACAACCAGTACAGTGAGTATTACGTCAGGACCACCCGGACAGTGAGTACTACGTCAGGACAACAAGCACAGTGAGTACTACGTCAGGACAACCCGTACAGTGAGTACTACGTCTGGACAACCCATACAGTGAGTACTACGTCAGGACAACACAGTTAATTCAGTACTACCACATGGAAGATATTCATGATGTAATCATTTACCTCTACTTTGCACAAGTCCTTGTTGTCTTTTCCCCTGCACATCGTTACTTAGTCCCAGAATATTTTGTTTGGCCAGTGTTTCCCAATGTTTTTCTGTTACTGTACCATCAACAGAATTTTGCTCTGCTCTGAATACCCCTGAAGTACCCCCTCATGTTAACTTTACTCGATCAGACTATAGTGTCATGAGCCTTTTCGTGTAGATAGATAGACCCAGGTTGGGAACCACTAAATTAGAGTACATAACTAGGTCATATAAAATCTTTGCATTTTTAACAGCAGTTTGTTCCAAGTTTTATTATACAGTGGTTGTTTTGTGACAGTCATTTTCTTGTTTCATCTGTGTGCTTTTAGATTCCAGGGAGCAGCAAGTCATTGAGCGTGCTCTGCAGTCTTTCGCAGGCTTCTCCTGTATCAACCTTGTCAGACGCACCAACGAAAGAGATTTCCTCCACATCCAGTCCCAAAATGGGTACTTGTTGTTTTTGTGTGTGTGTCAGAATCAGGATCAATTTCATTTGCTAAGTACATTTACACATACCCAGAATTGTATTTATTGTAATGGTGCTACTAGTGATAGACAACATATAGGGACAGAATACAGGGTCACCAAGGGCCACAGCTTGATAAAATAAGTGACTACCTCACTGGGGCAAAAGTACACCGCTACATCTGAATACCAACTCTGTCACGGCGCAGGTGCTGGTCTTACGTTGGTCGTAGTGGCTATGAACAGGTTGTGTCTCTGAGCCGCTCCGGCTGTGTGTACCACGGCACCACCCAGCACGAGCTCCTCCACGCCCTGGGCTTCAACCACGAGCAGACCCGCAGTGACCGTGACAACCACATCCGGGTCCTCCTGGAGAACGTAATATCTGGTAGGTCTCCTTCCACTTTCCGGTGTGCCCGTTTGACGATGTAGACGGAAACCCGTTCTGTGCTTGCTCCCGGACCATACGGACACAAACTCTCGCACGGTCCTGCATTCACCACCAGTTTACGTTCCTTTGTTATGGGAACTCTAATCTAACCTAGTCTATCTCCTGCAGGCATGGAACACAACTTCAACAAGATCGCCACCCTGAACCAGAACACTGCCTATGACTACAACTCTGTCATGCAGTATCACAGGTTAGTCACAATGGCTGTTAGGACCGTAGATTGACACATTGCAGTGGCAGTATCACAGGTTAGTCACAATGACTGTTAGGACCGTAGATTGACACATTGCAGTGGCAGTATCACAGGTTAGTCACAATGGCTGTTAGGACCGTAGATTGACACATTGCAGTGGCAGTATCACAGGTTAGTCACAATGACTGTTAGGACCGTAGATTGACACATTGCAGTGGCAGTATCACAGGTTAGTCACAATGGCTGTTAGGACCGTAGATTGACACATTGCAGTGGCAGTATCACAGGTTAGTCACAATGGCTGTTAGGACCGTAGATTGACACATTGCAGTGGCAGTATCCCAGGTTAGTCACAGTGGCTGTTAGGACCGTAGATTGACACATTGCATTGCACTCACCACTTTCTTGATTTTAAATATGGAGAATCTTTTTATAATGCATTATGGAAGCACTATAAAAAGTAAATAACACATTTGCAAGGTCCTGTAGCGGATGAGGTTTACCGTTGCCTTGATTTAACTATAACCAGATGAGTAGATGCTAAGTTGTATAAGGGTCCAACCAACCTAATATAATTTGAACGCTGTAAAGATGGTCTTGTGATAACGTAGCATAACTGGTCCACAGCCGGTCCACGATGTAGCTTAACATTGATGTTGATTCGAATTTGAAGTCAAATACTGTCTCTTGCCTCCACACTGTCTTGCCTCTACATCTAATCTGCATGACGCCATTTTATTCTGTGAAAGAAGTGTAAGAAGCTACTGTCGGTGCCGATCCCACGTGTTTATCTTGCTGTGGTGTGACTGCAGGTACGCCTTCTCTAAGAACAACCAGCCCACCATGGTCCCCATCCCCAACCAGAACGTGGAGATCGGCAATGCCGCAGAGATGAACCAGAGTGACATTGTTCGTCTCAACAGGCTGTACAAGTGTTAAACAGACCCCTTGTGTTTCTGTCCTCTTCCTGGGGAGATTTTCAGTGAAGCAGTGTTAAAACTAAGATAAATAAAGTTGTAAACAAATTTATATATTTTCAATGTTTTTTTGGTGGTTTTTCTTACCACTATTAGTCTGGGGGAGAAAATACTGTTCCAGATCCTTTGAAATAATTTCAGCTGTGCACGGAACTTATGAAATGGTCAAACGTGTTCAATAATACGATTGATGCAGGATCACCTACCATGCCAAAATTGCTCATTTAGGAGAATCGAGAATCAAAAGGTCACTGGTTTGCAGTATATTATGGGTCCCAACCTGTCAGGACTGGTAACCGAAATTTTGCTAGCTTGAATACCAGAGTCATCACGTAGAATACCATAGTTCAGTACCCGAGCAAGGCAGGCAACATCTTTTTACGGCAGCCTCCCAGCAACTCTCCAATCTATAGCAGTTGGGATAATTGCCGAACTCAAATGAGGTGGGCAATCTGAAATACAGTATTCTATTTCCCTGCTAATGATGTTGTAACTTCAGTCAGTCCGACCCCTGACCACTAGGTGGCGACACAGTAACATAGCACTTTCACAGTGGCCGAATTCCAAATCGATCCATAGTCCCACAAACTATTAAATTAAGTTTGGCAGGTGTAGATTATCTTGTAAGAGCTCCTGATTTCCCTTGGAAGAGTTACGGGTAACATTCAGCATAATACCAATTCCAGTCAAATCATCTAAGATTTCTACAAACTCATGTCTACAAGTCGGGTAGGGTAAATGATCAATTTTGGATTGAGCCTCTGTCGTCCCCACTGATCCCTTTCATTTGTCTACTACAGTTGTATGCCATCTCCTTCATCTGAATCCAGAGGCTTTAGTGCACAAACATTATTAACTATACAAGGATATACTTATAAGAACACCTCAAAATGACTTTTAAGTTCTTAAAACATGTTCTCTCAGTTTGCACATAAACTAACTGGGAAACTAGATGGACAACACTTTAAGGTTTGCACTTCCAGCAGACACCAAGCGTGAGTGTTCGGTTAACCAGAGGGATACGTATATCTTCAGTGCCTGCCAAGGCCAAACAGAAGCTTACACTTCCTGCGTGTGTATGTTCAGTAGTCCCATTGTAATGACAAACATGGGTTTAATAGCTAACTGCATTCAAACCGCTAATCCCAAGGTAGACTCATAATTGTCAAAACGATAAACCGCGCCCACTTTGGATGGCTGGAGCAAAGGCTATATCGAAGTACTATAAACAGTATTTTACCACAGCACAACTAAAAGAAATATTAACCAACTAAAGTTTTAGCAATCGCAGTTGTCAATTAGCCTAGTAACAGGCGGTCAACAAGCCGAAATAGCTCAGTTGGGAGAGCGTTAGACTGAAGATCTAAAGGTCCCTGGTTCGATCCCGGGTTTCGGCAGTCATTTTGGGTTCAAAAGCATGTCACGACTCGTCGGATGAAACGTTGTCTTAACAAATGTTCCTCTCACCCTGACAATCAACAATACTTTGAAACGGTTTACTGCGGGAGCCGCTGTGCAAACCGAAAGCTCCCTTTGCTGCTAAGGATCTTATTTTAGTCAGTCCCAAAACTGACCACTAGGGGCCCACATATTACCACAGAGGTCTTCGGATCTGAGGGTTTGACAGGTGTTAGTAATCTAATACTGATCTAATATAATAATATAATAGCTCCACCTATTAGCTCCACCTTCCCCCGTGTATAAGGTAGTATATACCTAGTATATTTATACATATATACTAGTATATGTATAAATAATATTTATGATTTGATTTATCAAATCATCAAAGATCTCCACAGGTTCATAGTGTAAGGTCGGTGCTTAAAAGGCTGGTTTGGCATTTGACCCATTTATTTAAACTTCCCATCTCCTTAAAACTGAGACAAAACTTGAGTGTCTACACTTCAAGCAGACATTACAAACATTAGTTTAATAGATGGTAGGCCGTCTGCAGTCTGTCTTGGACTCCACCTGACATTCTTCATGAACACATTATTTTCTTAGTGAACTAATCTATTTTAGAAACAGACAGTTATTTGCTCAAAGCGTCGGGTCAAAAATGCTGAATGGAGGCACTGAAAAATCCTTGACGTATTCTGTTGCATTTTTCACGTGACTTACACAATGTTTCAACAAGCTCAGCAGAACAGGATCATATGCATTCTTTGTCTCTTGAGCTGACAGATTGAAAAAGATACTATATAATTAGTGACCGTTGGAATTCAAACACTATCTGTGTGCTATTCTCAATGTGTCCGATTCTCCTAGTATTTTCTCCCTGACTGCCTGCATGTTTGCTCTCTGTTAATCTAACACTTCCTTGTCTTCATAAAATGTATCTTCGAGAACCGCAACCCTGACCCCAATGACCCCGACTGGATGATTTTCCTCTCCATGTGGATTATTTCAGTCTGAACAGACAGACAAAATGGCTGCAACTCCTGCGCATCAAACAGAAGACGTCGGTCCTTCATTTTAGAGATGGCCCTTTCCGCCACATCTCTTCTGTTGGTCACTGAAGTTACTGTCAGATCTCTCTGTGTCTCCCCCCATTTGACGCTCTCGCCAGGACACGGCGACGTTCTATCCGGTCTGTCAGAACGACCCGGGTCTAGAGTACACTGGTCCTACTCACGGCTGCCCAGTACGCCCCCCCCCCCCTTCTTCCTCATTCGCCGCTCCCACATCCCCAACAGAAAACCATTGTGCCCACTGTGTGTCCTTACAATGAGGGGAGTCACTGCGAGCCAAGTTCCCCAGAGGGCAGGGGGGTTTAGGGGGCGGCACGTAACCTGCCCTTAAGCCAGATCCCCTCAGTCAGCCTCATCTATCACTGTCTGACTGTCCGGCCCTCACCTCTCTGGTTACAGAAGTCCCTCTATCCATCTCTCCGCCTCCTGTTCTCTCCTCACCCCCCCCGGGGGAAGACACCAGGTGCCCACTACTGTAGGAACAGACCAAGAGGGCACTTCCAGGTGGCGTACTTCCGACAAGCAGACCACTGGCTTTGCAACTTGATTATGCTGCAGGGCGTCGAGCGGCCAGGGAAGCCTGAAGGGCAATGAGAGGTGGCAGGCATCGCTCCGGGGACGAATGGCTCCGCACTACATTGCATGAGCATCGCACAGGACGAGATTTCATTATATTAGCATTCTCTGGCTTCTGCTGCAGCGCAAAGACGCACGGCAGTCAGGCCAGGGCCTTGTGTAATGTGATCAGCCTGCTGAACGGGAAGTCAGTCAGTCAAGTCCGCCTCTTCCCAAATTACACCCGGCTCGGTTTAGAGCGCGCTACATTTGCCCACGGTAGTCAGATTTCTTTTACTCTGGAGCAGAACGACAGATTGCCGCCTCTGGAATTTGATTTGGCAACTTTTTGGTTATTGATTGAATGCAGTAAACCCAGGTGATCTTGTCACTAGGCTACCTGGGGCCCTATTTAGGCCATTATAAACTGAATAGGGTGCCATTCAGGATGCAGTCAGGTCTGCTGTTCCCGCTCCCCCCACACCCACTCCCAGCCGGCCCAATACCCTGCCCCCCCCCAGCCCCCGCCTGGGATCTCTGGTTGGCAGATTAGCCTAAACATAATTAGCCAGTTTTGGCCCGGGGTCGGCATTCAATTAGGCCGGGTGAGCAGGAACAGTAGTTCCCTTCAATGGTTTAAAAATAGCTGTAAATGTGTGGCGGCACCTCTAGGGTTCACAATACACACAGTCAGATACGGTCATAGGGTAACAGTCAGGAACAAACAACACCAAGAGCCTAACTTCAGCTTCCTCTGTCCTGCCAATAAATTAAAGAAACCATGACGATTTAACTTAGGGAAGAAATTAGGCAAAAGTATTTTGGGGATATATATATCCCGTGTGCAATCTAATTTATGAATTGTATCTAGCAAACGTTCGGTTACTGGATAGATGCTCTGACAAGATATTGCCCGAGGTCCCCCCTAATAAACAGTCCCTAAAACTACACACACTACGACTTTCAACACCATGAACTATGATGGTGGAAGAATAGGTAGAATAGCTAAGCTATGTCTGTGTAAGAACCAAAGGCCACGGGGGCATAACATAGTTTAAGTGAGAAAGTCAGTGGAAAAAAAGATGCTAAAGACCCAAGTGTGATATCATCAAGATACGGTTTAAAACAATCTTTAACACGTGCAACGGTCAGTCATTATCAAAGGTCTACTGCTACATACTAAGAATGCCATGACTACTATATCCCGTATTTGACCCAAATAACGTGGGTCTAACGTTGTGACCTCGTTCTGCACGCAATAACCCGACTGTCGGGATCATAGATTTAATTCAAAATGGCACATCACACGGTAATATTCGTATTAATATCCAAAACAATTATGTGCGGGAACAGGAAAGCCTCTATTGACAACATGCAATTACATAGTTAATAACATTTGACATGTGACCTATCTATCCAAACAGGCACCTTCTAAGCCACATATTGTTCACAAACACATGAGCCATTGCTCTAGGCTTTCTGGCTTGAGAACATAGGTTATTTCGCACAAACACAACCTAAACCGTTTGCCTGCGAAGTGTCGGTAAAATGTCGCGGACTAATAAACTGAGAGAGGAGATCGTCTCACAGTAGCACCACGTCACATACAATTACATTTGTCTATTTAAAAATAATTCCAAAATGAGCCCGTATTAACACCATGTTGCATTGTCGTGCAATTGCCAATTGCCGTCTAGACATAAACAGGACACACACTTGTCACACAAGTGCCCCACAAAGGCTGTCACTTCTTTTATAGACACCTCGCGGCGTACACCTAAGAACGCACGAGAGGATTCGCATCTGGAGTAGTCTACAACGATTTCGGTCCACCGCGCCTGCACCGCCCAATTTTCTTCCTCAACCAACCTGCGCGCTAGATCGAAACGCCAGGGTCCGGTCTAGATTATCTCATACGCGGAGACTCGTTCTCTCAGTCCTCTACGTTTAGCAATTTAAACCTAGCAGGATATGTGGAATTTGCATTCAGCAGCGTAATAGTTAAAGCGGTACCGAATGCGTTGTTTTAGGTTCTGTGTGGTGTCCTCACTCCAGCAGACCGCTACAGTAGGAAGATGGCGTCGGAGGGAGCGAGCGGGGAGCAGCCTCCTCCGATACAAACACTGGCAACCACAGTGCTTGGAAGTGTCGAAGCGGTAAGACCTTTTTTACTATAGCCTAGCCAGTTGAACGTGTACGTCTTTGCTTGAGGCATAGCGTATTCGTTTCCAATCAAAGGCACGAAAATGAGGACAAAAAAACGTGTTTTCTCTAATGGGCATTTCTTCAAATCTTGAAGAAATATAAATATATTTTTGTTGCGACTGTGTAGCGAACTGCGAGACATGGGTTCTTGTAATTGTGTACACACACTACACATAAAGCCTGCGATCTCACAGGATTGTTATGGAAATTGAAATACAAAGACTATGGATTTTTAACCCTCTGTTATCTTACCTCAAATAATAGCTCGGACGGTGTTGGTGACGCTTATGTCAGGAAGCGTAGTTAAAGCACTGATTTGCGGTGTTATTATACATGTAACAATGTTGTTACAATGGTTGCGACGGTGTCAATACGTACTTAAACTTGAAACCCTACAGGCTTTATGTTTGCACTATTTTCGACCGAGATGTAGGATAGTCGTTTAAATAGGCTACGATATTTTAAGATCAATTCAGTCGTTCTATTCACAGTTCAAACCTTTTTCCTCGGTATGTCAAAGCTCAAAGTTGAAATTAAATACACGTACGTTTCGTTTTTGCTTTGTTTCTATGATGCTTTGATGTCAAGGTATTTTCCTTAGATGTAGCAGCTAGCACTTGAAAAATAGGTTAAAGAAGATGGCCCTTATACAAGGTATAGTCTATTATTTAGGACCCACAACCGAACCTCAGGAATCTTACGTTAGCAGCTCCTGTGTCAGTACGAAGCATTGCTTATTTTCCGTTAATAATATTGATAATACAGTCTTGCCTGTAGGCCCCTAACTTAAATGTTCTACTCATCACCAACAAAACCATTTTAAACAGGATGAGAGAGAGTGTTTGTTTTCCCCACCGGGTAAACAGGCTCAGTTGCACTTGTTTACGCTCATCTAACTGGCAGTTCTCACACTGGTCCTATACCTCGCAGGTTGCAACATATGTGCCAGGGTACGGGCTTGCTACCCCCTCTGTGCAAATTAATCAATGTTTTTCCCCACGGGAGGGGGCCGTGTAACCCTTCCCTGGTTCTGATATGCTTGGGTGGTTCCATGTGCTCAGTGCAGTCAGACCGTGGCTCTCTATCGACCAGACGGTCGGTCCACGCAGGGTGGCCACTGGGCTGGGCCGTCTCGTATTACTTTGACTCTCAACTTCTATTCGGAAACGTAGAGTTTGTAATGCATTCAGATATTTATGCGGGTACCGGGGAAACGTGGTTTACTTTTCTGGGTTTGAGGTTCAGAGGCTACGGTAAATATGGACCTCTTGGCCCGGGAGATCCCATGGGATGAGGGGGAGCGAACCGGGCGGGTAGCTATCGCGATGCGAGGAAGCAAGTGGAGGCGGGTGGCGGCGGCGGAAGAGAAAGACAAGAAACGCAGGAGATGGAAGGCAGGAAAGAGGGCACAGAGAAAGACGAGCGAGAGAAGGTGAGGGGGCGGGAGTATGTACACTGGAGACGTTTCTATATCGGTCCTAATTTCAGTGACTCAGCTGACATAGCTTAGAGTTGCGTGTCAGCCGAGCCAGGGTGCCCAGAGCTACAGAGCGCGCTCAGTGCACACTGGACTTCTTCCTCGCTTTAACGGCCCGGATCCTAGTTTACATTTAGTGTTTTCCTTTGAACAGGTGCCTTGACAACAGCCCACCGCAACTCGGCAACTGACCGTACTCCGTAAATCTCTGTCTCTCACAAGTTTCCCTGCCACTGACAGGCCGGCCTTTCCTGTCCTTAGAGGGCTTCCGTTTCTGTCTCCCCCCCCCCCACCACCGTGCGCGCCGCTGTTAAATAAAGCTCTCTGCAAACCCATGCAAGACCGTCTTTTGTTTGCCCTCGACGGGGGAGTTTCTCTTGTTAAGGGTCCTTGGGGGCAGTTCAACTTAGCTTAGGGAGGGGTCAGAGGTTGAGGAGTTGTGGTGGTGATCTCACTGGTCACGTCCCCCAACCTCACCCAGAGCACTAGTTAGGGTGCCAGACTCTTTTACAAGATGTTTGTAATGGACGTGAATGTGGCCACCCCCTTCGCTATCCATGACGGCTGTATATCTGACATTACCCATTACCTTTACCCATTACCCATTACCCATTACCCATTACCCATGACCCATCACACGCAGTGAGGATATTCTCCAACGGAACAGCTATTGTGAAGCTACCCGCGTGTGTATAGGTTACTAATGCTATGTCATTATTTACCCGCACAAAGTAGCGCTTTCATATCCAACGACATGACATGCTTGAGGCCTGTCTTCGGTGGTTTCCAACAAGAAGTGACATAGGCCTGAACCCCTTAAGTACAACTCCAGCGCAAAGGCCTCGAGCATTGTCCAGCACTGGCTAACGCCCTTTGCACATGGCATGGCACAGGTGTGTCCTAAACTGCCACTTTGTTCCTATATAGTGTCCCATAATCCATGTGGCTCTGATAGAAAGCAGCGCGCTATAGATAAGGGTTCCGATTTGGAGTATAACTCACGGCTCGTGGAACTAACGATTGTTGGACTCGCCTGTTCGCTGTGCAGAAATGCAGGCGTTTGGAAAAGCCCACTAGGAAGACTTTGGCTGGTGACGTGCAAGCATCTCGACACTCCCCATTGCCAATTCTTCTAATGGCTGACTGGCTGCACAATGCTAGGGAACCGCTGTGTGGAGTGGGACGTTGCTCTGAAAGCTTGAACCGGAGGGAATCAATTGCTAAATCCTTTGCAGTTAACCCCGTCCTGGCTGGCGTGGTTTTAACGTCAAAAGTGTAACTTTGTCTAGCTCTTCATCCAGTGTAACTACTTTGAAAAGCTATATTTAAACCCCTAGGCCTGGGATTTCGGAAGACGTTATCATTCCGTTATCTTAAGCCCTAAGACTGTCTTGTAATTAGGACAGACATAGTATTTAAAGTCCCAGTATTTGGGGGGCACTTTGAACTTGTAACAGGCTGCTGAAAGATCAGAACGGCTGGTTCTATTAGTCTTGCGGTAAATACCGACAATGATTTATCAGGCCTGGATCAATGATGACAACTGAGAAATCTTGGCAGGTATTCAAACGTATGTTAGTAAATTACATATCTTTGGCAGGGTGATCGAATGTTGCCTGAGTGAACAGGTACAGATAAATGTGTGTGTGTGGAGAATTTAACACTTCTGACAAAAGGAACCCCCCACCCCCAGTTGGTATTAGGTTTTATTAAAGAAATAGCTGTCAAAATGTAAAGATCCTCAGAAGAAAATTAAATTTAAAATAGGAATTAAATGTGTTTTTGCCACCACAAGACAGGCTTTACAGATTTTTTCTACTGGTTTGCCAAGTGACTTTTTTAAATATCTGATTTTATCTCAGCACTTACAATCTTATCTTCGTGCTTTCCTGAAGGCCTTGGTGCAGGCCTTTGTTTGTGTGTAACATAGTGGATTTATTGGAAGAAAATGTTTTGCATAATGTTTGAAAATTAGGCCTTGTCATATCAATATATCACATTTAGTCCTCAGTCTGTCAACCGGAAGTCAAAACAACCATCTGGTCAATAACAGAATGTGGACCAAATAGTCATGTTTAATGTCCACGCTCCTCACCAAACTGTTTACTGGTATGTTAAACCGTTGGAACACTGTAAAGCCGGGACATAGTTGGTTTGAGGAGTGGGAGTTTCATATTTGATTCCCCATTTCAGTGGTTTGATTGGTCACTCACATTAACTAACAACCTTCTTATTCTCTCCATCTTCTCGGTGGGTTCAGCTGGTCAGATCAGTGTTTTTAATGATGTGGCTAAATGTAATTGGACCCTAGTGGCCTTAAGGTACAACTAGACATTTAGCAGGATAAGAGCAAGCCTTAATTAGACCCATCTGATGCCATTGGGATTCATTTGGTGTTTTTTCAGGAAACAATTTTTGTTAGTTTGTTTGACTGACTTACTGATACATGTAATAGAAACATGCATATATATGAGTGTTTTGTAAAAACAGAGTTTGTTATTGTTGCAGGAGATTAATGTGTAACCCAGTTATATTCAATCTGTTTCATTATATCGCTCTCTGTTCATGGTAAGGTTTCTAGGTAATTATTGTGTCCTACTTTGTGTGTGTGTGTGTGTGTTGCAGAAATGTGAGTTTAACATGGATAATCTGAGCAAACCGGAGCTCCTGACTCTACTGAGCATCATGGAGGGAGAGCTGGAGGCCCGGGACCTGGTTATAGAAGCCTTGCGGGTGAGTCTGGACCACACACACATACACACAGACACACACAGACACATATACACACAGACACATATACACACAGCGTTACAAAGCTCATCTAAATGTGGACCCCAAAGTGAATTGGCTTGAAAATCCTACTTTTACTAATTTAGATCCTGACCTCAACCGAACTTTAACCGTAACCTGAATAACTTAACCGGTAAGGCCTAACCGACCTAACCCCCACTCACATACACAGACTTCTCCAAAGTGCATCATGTGTTGTGACTTGCTGAGTAGATATGTGAACCGGGCAACATCGGTGTTCACTTCTGTCTGGTAAGGACGACGGATATCTTCATCATGGTCATCATCAGGCCTCAGAGCAGTCAACCACAACCTTCTGCTGTGATCACTAGCCATCGTCTTTTAATACTTAGGTAGCTACAGTCACTAGCCAGGTTGGCTTATACTTAGGTAGCGACAGTCACTAGCCAGGTTTGCTTATACTTAGGTAGCGACAGTCACTAGCCAGGTTTGCTAATACTTAGGTAGCGACAGTCACTAGCCAGGTTTGCTTATACTTAGGTAGCGACAGTCACTAGCCAGGTTTGCTAATACTTAGGTAGCTACAGTCACTAACCAGGTTTGCTTATACTTAGGTAGCGACAGTCACTAGCCATGTTTGCTAATACTTAGGTAGCTACAGTCACTAGCCAGGTTTGCTAATACTGAGGGAGTTACAGTCACTAGCCAGGTTTGCTTATACTTAGGTAGCGACAGTCACTAGCCAGGTTTGCTAATACTTAGGTAGCTACAGTCACTAGCCAGGTTTGCTAATACTGAGGGAGCTACAGTCACTAGCAATGGTTACTAAAACTTAGGTTGCTACAATTACTAGCCATGGCAAGTAACTGTAACAATCTCAGTTTTACTAACCATAGCAAGTAACTGTAACAACATGGTTAGTAATACTGAGGTTACTACAGTCACTAGCAATAGTTAGTAATACTGAGGTTGTTACAGTTACTCGTCATGGTTAGTAAGACTGAGGTAGCCACAGTCACTAGCCATGTTTACTAATACTGAGGTTGCTGAGGATACTGCTGTAAAGACCACCTTGACTGGAACCAATCTGATATGGCATTCCTTGGCTGTAGGAGACTCAGGCTTGACAGTGCCTACAGCTGAGTGTGCCGTTTTAACCCACCACGCTGTAGTAAACCCGTAATGAGCATGGAGCTAAGCGGCACAGCTCGGCAGGACACCTCCCTTTCCTCATGTGGATCAGATCTTGCAGGCACGGTAGTGTCGACAAGGTTGGGGTATGTCGACGCGTGACCCTCTACAGCAGGGTTTTCTACAGTGGGTGGTGTGATGAACGTGGAGGATATGGCTGAGGATGAGATCCTACAATGGATGATGTGTTTGATTTGGAGGTAGACAAGGTGATCCTTTTTAGGTTGTTTTCTTCTGTGGAGGTTGCTGGCTGTCCTCCTCAGGGGCA
This sequence comes from Novumbra hubbsi, assembly GCA_016801125.1. Taxonomy (NCBI): domain Eukaryota; kingdom Metazoa; phylum Chordata; class Actinopteri; order Esociformes; family Umbridae; genus Novumbra; species Novumbra hubbsi. The sequence goes on along the minus strand of JACXGK010007096.1, from coordinate 9,022 downwards.
AAGTGCCAAGTTATTTTTGTCAGAAGAACCTTGTAGGCCTCTCCTTCTCTCTCCCTGCTGAATTTAGGTCAGAATTAGCAACGCCGCGTTTTGCTCGGTGCTCCAGTTTGAGCTGTCCTGTCCTCTTCAGCTTTTTAATAGGCTAATGTGGGATAGTTGTGAAGTGCCCGGACCAAGTGTGTTGACAGAAAAGGGGCCAGTATATCGGTAAAGTGATGATTTCACAACATTGACCTTGTAATATTCATGACCCCAGAGCAAATTTCATTAAAATGTTAAATGCCCTCAATCATCTGCTGTCATTAAATATGATTGGCAGAGATTACAGCTTTGCTTTGATGTCTCAGTCCGGGCTGCACTTGTTCCTGATCTATGCCACACGCACCCATAGTGCCCCCCAGCCGGTGTCCCTGCTGGCTCCCTCCACAACACATCTCTGATGAAAGATTAAAACCCCCCTTTACGGCCCGACGTGACGAGTGTTGGGGAGGGAGGTGAAGAATTGGAGGGCCTTCAACATTCACCGGAGATACTGGGATGACCACAAACACACACAGTACCCCGAACGCCTCTCTTCATGTTGCCAGCTTGCCGTGTCTTGTGCCGTGACCGCGGCAACGGGCACATTTTATTGGTCTGCATCTCAGATTGCCCGTGAGGTCCCAACACTACTAGTCACAGGGTACATGCCAGGCCTAATGAAGCCAGTAATCAGAGGCTCAAAGGGGTCCATGTCACAAGCAATGCTACTTCGAAACCACATTTAACCCCTTAATAATGCAAAAATAAACATGTTGGGTCAATGCACTTACAAGCTCTGTACGCGTTAACATTTGGTGGCAATCTGTTTCACTATTGCTGAAGCTGTGGACTAGGAGTCCCCGTCTGAAGGCAAGTGGCCCAAATCACTGGCCCACAACATGGTGGCAGATAGCGCTTGATCAAAGCAAAATTCAGGTGGCATATGCTAGGAATGGCAATGGACATTGAGGTTGTTTTTCCACCTAATTTGCCTGGCGTTCATCTGTGAATCCGGCCTAGGTATACCACTACGCGTTCTGGATGAATGTCCACTCGGTACACAAGTTCCGGATGCGCTGATCCAAGATTTGGGATCTTGGGAATATGCTCTTTCATCCCCTTTCTACTTTTCCAGTGTAACACATCAGAATAACAGAAATTACATCACTTCCTTGCTTTGTGTTTTTCATACCCCGTGGCCAGTTTAGTATCTTAACTAAAATGAATGGCTCCTAAAGACATGGCCATAGCATGCTATATAAAGCAGACAGCAAGGCATCAAGGCAATTACTTACTGTTAAGTTTTAAAATGGTCTGAGCATGCCATTTCCTGTACCTCAGAAGTGTCCACCCTCTGGGGCTTTTCACACGCAGCAGTCAGTCCTGTGGGCGGGAACTCCGTGATGAGTGAGGTTGAGGGGAGACGGCAGGAATCAGGCTGATTCACCTCAGAACATACAATTTGGTTGTTTGCTCAGTCCCCAGGTTGTAGCTGTAAACAAGCGTTGAAGTAGGAAACGTTCTGGATCAGTTTACTTTAGTTGCCTGTGCAGTCCCTAGAACTCATCCCAAACAAGCATCTATGGTATGTGATAACGATCAATTTTGCAGCATGAATTTACCGCCATCGAGTCTGCAGTGTTTAACGAGCATCAGCACAAACCAACATCCCTCTGGAATGTTCCAGAAACCCTGTGGAATCTATGAACTGAAGAGTGCAGTCTATTCTGTTAGGAAAAGGGGTCTTATTTTGGTCCTATTATACTAGATGAGTTTACTTAATAAACTAATCACTGAGTATAGTTCTCCTGCTGATTAATATAGATAAACATCTCTTTGTTAGCCCCAATGCCAGGAAACAGCCACGTTCTATCCCAAGACTAGCGCTGCTAACAGATATATGGTTGACCGCAGATAACAGATATACAGATATACAGTCAGAAACCTGATATCAATACACAATCATTGGCTCAAAGGGAACACTCTTGAGGAAGTCTCGTCTAATATCATGAGTAGAGGGCAAGGCGTGTGTTTTCAAGTTAACACCTCAGTAAATATTGGAAAAACTAGAAAATGTCCTAGAAAATGTACTAGAAAGTGAGAATATCCTAAGAAAGAAGAAAGTGGAAGGAGAAGCGGCCAGGTAAGACGAAACTGGTGAAAAACAATGAAGGATGGAGACACAGAGGGGCCTAAAAGGGAGAGATGAAGGGAGAGGGATGCTGTATACTGAGAAGGTTGAAGGGGAGTGCAAAAGATATGCAGAGGGACAAAAGAGGATATATTAGAGGGATAGAAGGCCCCGCGTCCTTAGTGTGCCAGAGAGGATTTGGCTCACAAAACCCCTCAAATTGCCGGAAACAAACGCTGCCTCTCACCTGGAGAGTAGTGGGTTGCAGGCTAGAGCCATCCACACCAGACTGGACAGTCGTCTTTCAGACCGATCACGCTACTGTACAAAACACCAGATGCCCCAAGCCTCCACATGCTGTCCCTAACATCACCACACATTTCACACAAAACCCTGGACGTTTTGGCAAGACGGACCGCGGTGTGACAGGCTGTTTGGCACGCCATAGACATTTGTTTGGATCTTATGGGTGTTATTAAGAGGCTTGGATGGCGGCGATTAATTAGCAAGTGGCTAAAGCTGGCTGAGCCACGGTATCGGGTTTCATCCTGGAGAATACAAGGGGCGTAAGAAGATTAGCCTAACAAGACCAGTCACATGATTCAACAGCAGCATGTAAAGAAGGGCAGAATGAAATGATGTGCATAGTTGAGTAATGCAAAAAATAAACCTGGTGGAAACACAACTGATTAGGTCAAACAGTTTAGTAACAAAGTATAAATGAAGAGGTGAAGAACATTTCTCAGTTGTTTTTCAATTAAGCATTGGGAGACATCTGTTCTGTTGATCTGTTTTTATTAGCATTTCTGCACAACTTTTTTGGAAACCGGGTTATAGAAGCTGATACCTTGTTTTGAAGAAGACCGCAAAGATCTGCCAATGGCTGGGCATCTCAACCAGTGACTAAAAGCCATGTTAATCCAGCCCCCCCCCGGGGCGGCTTCAGGTCAGTAACAACTGTATAGGTAACAGCTACGTGGATGCTAAGGATGCATTGAACCGGCTGCGTTTTCAAACAAGCCACAGCTGGTCCAGCAGCCTCGGCAGGTATGCATTTCGCCCACTGGTGTCTTTCTGCTGGTTCTAGGACTTGTAGGTTCCTGACATCAGAGCTACATGTGACTCTGGCCCCTTTATCCCTGAGGCATTATGTAGTCAGCTTTTATGTATGCCAGGATGCCCCAACTACCATGGTTTCTTGTGTCACATTTCAAACGATCTATGCTATTTCAGGCCTGGCCTGTTTCAGGGAATCTTTTCCACATTTTCTCTCAGTCTCTCTCTCTGGTCAAACTCTCTCTGGGCATTTGCTTAGCCCGGTCTTCAGTTGGTTTAACCCTCTCCTCCCTCCACACCACACATCGGTATACAACCACTTGAGTCTGCATAGCAACCAAAACCCCCTCCTGTATGGCAACAGGGCTCTTGTAAAGCTTTTTGGGTTGCGTTGGCAAACGCCTTTGAGTAGCCTAATGCTAACCACCACCCTTACCACTGCTACATCAGAGGAATGTGGTGTCAATTGTCACTCATCATCTATTACTCCTTCTAATTCTGTAACAGGGTCCTTTAGCACCGGAAGAGACTAGTTCTCCATTCCAGTAGCAGCAAGTGTAGATGTCTGTCTCTCTTTCTCTCTCTGTCTTTTTATCAATCCGTCTCTCTTTCTCTCATTTTCTCTCCTTTTCTCACTATGTCTCTATATCTCGTTCTTAATATCCCTGTCCACTCAGATACCGTCCACTCGGATACTGTTCACACGTATACCGTCCACTCAGATACCGTCCACTCGGATACCGTCAACTCAGATACCGTCCACACGTATACCGTCCACTCGGATACCGTCAACTCAGATACCATCCACACGTATACCGTCCACTCAGATACCCTCCACTCGGATACCGTCAACTCAGATACCGTCCACACGTATACCGTCCACACGTATACCGTCCACGCGTATACCGTCCACTCAGATACCGTCCACACGTATACCGTCCACACGTATACCGTCCACTCAGATACCGTCCACTCAGATACTGTCTGTAACACCTAGCCACGCGTGAACAATATGGTGTGTTGAGCTGAGCACTATGTTATATCTGCATGAGTGTTCAGTGCAACAGACCCCCGTTAGCTGTTGCAGGAAATTGACCATGCACACACACACAGAAACACAAACACACGCTTATACACACACACACTGTTAATTCAATGTGGCTGTTTTGCGATGGGTTTGTGGCTCAGGACAGAATGAGATGAGCAGCTGTTAATGTTATGTCATCAAGCAAGAGCTGCTGTCTCTGTGGCCATGGAGGGCCAAAGGGGATACACAGAAAGATAAGAGGGGATACTTCCAGAGAGACCGCGAGAGGGGATACTTTGAGAAAGATCTCTTTTCACTAGCTGTTATTCCTCTGCCTCAACTCTGACCCTTTTCACTGGCTGTATTCCTCTACCTCAACCCTCACTCTTCTCACTAGCTGTATTTCCCTACCTCAACCCTCACTCTTCTCACTAGCTGTATTTCCCTACCTCAACCCTCACTCTTCTCACTAGCTGTATTTCCCTACCTCAACCCTCACTCTTCTCACTAGCTGTATTTCCCTACCTCAACCCTCACTCTTCTCACTAGCTGTATTTCCCTACCTCAACCCTCACTCTTCTCACTAGCTGTATTCCTCTACCTCAACCCTCACTCTTCTCACTAGCTGTATTTCCCTACCTCAACCCTCACCCTTCTCACTAGCTGTATTCCTCTACCTCAACCCTCACTCTTCTCACTAGCTGTATTTCCCTACCTCAACCCTCACTCTTCTCACTAGCTGTATTTCCCTACCTCAACCCTAACCCTTCTCACTAGCTGTATTCCTCTACCTCAACCCTCACTCTTCTCACTAGCTGTATTTCCCTACCTCAACCCTCACCCTTCTCACTAGCTGTATTTCTCTGGGGGCTGCTGTGGTCTAAGGTATGTGAAAAAATAAGTACGGAAAGTTTTGTTATTATTATTTTTACATATTCTAAAATTTCTGAGCAAAATTCCAACACCATTAGTTGAAAAATGTAACTAAATTTAACAAATAAAACTAAACAAACTAAATGCAATTTTAGAGCACAGAAAACATAAGTACTTCTCTTGCTTCAAAAGCTGGCAATTTAGTGGAACTGTTTATCAGTCTCCTTTGTCCTCTGAAGGTTTTTGCCTAGTCTGTTTTTCAAAGTGCTTCTTCAGCTGTGTCATGTTCAATGGCTACCTTGCATGTACTGCCTGCTTTAGCTGTGTCATGTTTGAGGGCTTTCATGGATGTACTGCCTGCTTCAGCTGTGTCGTGTTCAAGTCCCCCCCAGCAGTTCAGTAGGATGGAGATCTCGGCTTTGACTGGGCCATTCCCAAACTCCTTTTATTCTATTGAGCCATGAACAGAATGACCCACTATGAGAACCGTGATTGTGGTTTTGAGATCCATGTTTTGGTCCAGCTTCAGCTCTTTGACAGATCGCTGCACATTCTCCACAAGAATGTTCTGGTACAAACAGGAACTCCCGGTTGACAAGTTGGCCAGGCCCTGAGTCAGCAAGAGTTACCCAGATCGTAATGCCAGAACCTCAATGCTTTACAGACGGTATGTTGTTCTTCTGTTTAAAGGCAGTGTTTTTTGGCAGCAAGTGTTAGTCGTATCTGAATATTCTTCTTTGAGAGCACTTGCTTATTCAGTTCTTCCTTCCGTTTATCCTAGATTTAGGTTCAGGGGTGGAAGTGAAAGTAGCATATTTTCTGGTGAGGTGTGATCAAACATTCATACAAGTTGTGTATCATACAACACAGCATTTAAACATGAATGTCTGAATAAACAAAAAACACACTGAAGCGGGAATTAAGATTAATTGTCTGTGTCTCTAATGTAAAAAAAGAAAAAATATTTAATCCAAACTTAACAGGAAGTTAGCATTATTGTACGTATAAATCCACTGCACCTTTTATCACTGATGTAATTACATTGGTTTCTACACACAAATGGAACATTCTCGGGTAGGGTGTGATGATCCCCTTCTTTATGACATATGCAAAATAAACAAAAAAGTGAGAGGCTAAAAGTGAAATCTAGCATTTATGATGTATGATGTATGAAAAAAGATCACATCACTTTCATAAACACTGGCAACAATCTAATTTTGTCTGGACAGCTGGTAAAAAGAAGACGTTTTTAATATAAGTCTTCGTATAACCCACAGGATAGCAAGGCATGAGTTTCAGTTTAGTGGATCCATCATTACCAAAGGTATCTACACTAAAAAGCAGGCGGTTGCCTGGATTAAACAGGACCTACACTATGGCCTGTAAGCAAAAGTGCATTTAAAATACCTGTAAATACCTAGTTTGTTAACGACACATCAGCTGGTTGAACTCTAAAAGTTCTGATTTAAAAGCATCGCTGTCATTTCAGGAACAGGATGGAGTTAAAGGATGGAGTTAAAAAAGCTTTGATAGAGTCAACACAAATGTTCTTGCTTTTGCAACACCGCAATCCGTTTGCATAGACGTTTGCACCACTGAAACAGTTTAGTGAATCAGTACTAATATAAAGTAGCACCACTGAATAAAAGACTTTAGTGAATCTGTACTAATATAAGGTAGCACCAGTGAAACAGTTTAGTGAATCAGTACTAATATAAGGTAGCACCACTGAATAAAAGCATTTTAGTGACTCAGTGCTAAATTTAAGGTAGCACCACAGAGTCAGACGGTTCAGTGAATCATGTCTAACAGAAGGCCTTCCCTGGCTCTGCCCTTTGCAAAGGAGGTGTCAGTCTATTGAAGGCTTTAGGACAGGAGCTGGCATGCGTGTGAGGCAGCTGGGGCGGTCTGTTGTGTGTTGGTGTGTGTGTGTCATAGAACACCGGGCTGTCAGTCTGTAGTGGGGAAGTGAGTGGTGTTGAGCTGAACAAAATGACCCGCCGGTGTTGGGGTTGAACACTACAATGCTTCTCACTACACGACTTGAGGCCAAACAGGCCACACACACGCCTGCATACGGTACCTTAGTGGTGTGTGGCAGCGAGTGTCTGTTGCTGTAGCCGTGGTAGCGCCCACAACGGACAGGAAGTGACCCTGCGCTTAGTAGATGTGTGTTTATTTGACAATGTGGTGGTGGACATGTTCAGGGGGTCCCCTCACACACACGCAGGGACACCACTACACACACACACGCAGGAACACCGCTACACACACACACACACACACACGCAGGGACACCACTACACACACACGGCTGAGTGAACCTCTCGCCCAGCATCCTCTCTGTTTCCTTTAAAAGCAGTCCAGGAGACATGGCTGCCGTGTGGCCTCCAGTGTGTGTGTGTGTGTGTGTGTGTGTGTGTGGCTGAGGGCAACAGAATGTTGGTGGGCTGGGGTTCATTAACTGTGAACGGTGTGGACGATCTGGAGGTCTGTCATCAGGCTTGGTTTATTTCTCTGGTGACATGCCAATCACTTACCTCCACCCCCAATGTCAGGCCGTACATCCTCCTGACTGTGCTCTTTAAGGTGCTTCTCTAGCCCCTCTAGTTTCTTTTTTAAGGACAGCCTATTTGGGGGTCTGTCACTGTCTTAGTGCCACACCGTCATTGGCTAGCGCGGGGACCAATCACCTTTGTTTCTCTCCCCGTCCCTGTGTTTGTGTTTTGGATGAAAATGCATGAACACGTTTGTATGATTGAGCATTCATTCCAGGCTGGTTTAAATATCACACTACACACACACATTGCCCACCCACCCAGATTAAATGTTTCAGGCTTGTCACGTCCCCATACGAAGCCCCGCTGGACAATACCGTTTAATCAAGCAGAACCCTGGTTGGTTTCTGAGGTTAAAAATAGACCCTAAACAAGCCAGTGTTGAGAGGCCTTTGGACAACCTGGAGCCTACTGTCATGGAGGACAGTGACAGTGAGGCCGTAGTCACTAGGCTGATCACTAGGATTAGGGGTGTGAAAATGTTAGCAATGTGTTGAGAAGTAGCTAGCTACTAGGACCGTTGAAAACCTTAATACACTTCTCAATCTCCCTTCTACTGTGGAGGGTGTGTGTGTGTGGGGGGGGGGTGATTCCTGGTTTATTCATGTCTTCCGCCCATCCTCTGTGAAGCAGTCACAGTGGTGTGGGAGATGAGTTTGTCTTTATAACCTCATGCATCTGAATGTGTGTGCTTTCTGTTTTAGGATAACTTTTTTCTCTAATAGAATATTCAGTGTTTGTGGGTTTTTTCGCGTGTTTGTGGGTGTGTGTGTGTGTGTGTGTGTGTGTGTGCACTGTATCCGGGCTTCATTAAACTTTCATTTGTGCCATCAGCTGAGCTCATTAAACATGAGAAGGGCTTCTAAATCGATGCATTCTAGATAGAAAATAGAGCAGCACGTTCCCTCACCAGCTACCCGCTTAGTCACACCGGAGAATCCTGGCTTCGCTGTCTTGGCGGTTGGGGGCTTTCTTTTGCTGTGTACATGTACCGTCTGTAAAAAAAAATGCAGTCTGTTAAGAGCAAGCAGTCTGTTAAGAACATGCAGTCTGTTAAGAGCATGCAGTCTGTTAAGAACATGCAGTCTGTTAAGAACATGCAGTCTGTTAAGAACATACAGTCTGTTAAGAACATGCAGTCTGTTAAGAACACGCAGTCTGTTAAGAACATTCAGTCTGTTAAGAGCCTGCAGTCTGTTAAGAACATGCAGTCTGTTAAGAGCATGCAGTCTGTTAAGAACATGCAGTCTGTTAAGAACATGCAGTCTGTTAAGAACATGCAGTCTGTTAAGAACACGCAGTCTGTTAAGAACATTCAGTCTGTTAAGAGCCTGCAGTCTGTTAAGAACATGCAGT
>JACXGK010007095.1:11348-26534 GCA_016801125.1 Novumbra hubbsi | reverse complement strand
CTGTCGCTAGCCTGCACACTGTCAACATGTCTCACTGTACTGTAGCTAGCCTGCACACTGTCAACATGTCTCACTGTACTGTAGCTAGCCTGCACACTGTCAACATGTCTCACTGTACTGTAGCTAGCCTGCACACTGTCAACATGTCTCACTGTACTGTAGCTAGCCTGCACACTGTCAACGTGACACTGTCAACTTGACTCACTGTACTGTAGCTAGCCTGCACACTGTCAACGTGACTCACTGTACTGTAGCTAGCCTGCACACTGTCAACGTGACTCACTGTACTGTAGCTAGCCTGCACACTGTCAACGACTGCCCTCCAAATCCCATAACAGTTATTTCGACCCACAAAACAGAGCTTTTTTGGGTCACTTCTAATATTTGGGTTGTATTAAGTTATTTTCTTTCTTTAGGGTTGATGGCACAGGACCACATTCTAGCACAGAAGGAGTGAAAATAAGACCATGTGTATACCCCAATAAATGTACCCCTGTTCTAATGAAACATTGTTGCAGAACTGACACAGAATTGTTCACAATATTTCATGCATAACATTGTGGTATAAATAATAATCAAATCTATTTCTTGTTTACATCGGTAACATGTACCAGCTAATGAGACTTGAGATTCAAAAATGTGTTAAACCGCACCCCCAAAAGTGAACAATGAAAATGTCAAATATGATAGATATCCACTGTATTGTATTCATATTCATTAATGACATTTATAGGTTACCATGAAACATTTATCCTCCAGAAACACCCGGACAGCATTTCACCAACAAAAATGGAATGGTACATTTTCCTGTAAAACAGTTTAGCTTTCATCAAGTTTGCACTCAAAAATATAAACATCTGCAATTTTACAGCAAACTTTACATAACATCTCAGAAGGACATTTTTAGAAGAAAAAATTACAATCAATAACAAAGGTCTTAAATAAGTCAAATATACACCTTTGTTACTAACGTTCTGAAAAATATACAGAGCTTCTGTAAAATCAATGTTTTCGCATCTATATGTTTTCAAACATTAAAAAACACAGCAGTTCATTATGTTTCATGTAATACCGTTAAACCTTTTTTAGTGTTGTATATTTATTTAACCTCTGCTCTATAAAGAGACCAGTGTTAATTCCAGTCCATTTACCTTTGTGTAATGCAGTTACTACGTCATTAGGCTACATCATAATGGGCCCCTATGCAAGGAGTTTTACTGGGCCCCTTAGCTCTTATGCCCATTAGACCCTGCATTCATGTGGAGTGGTTAAGGGCTCACAATGCAGAATCTTCTTCACAATGTAAACTTCTCCAAATGCAAAGTATGAGCAATCGTAGACCAAACGTTGGGCAACAGCATACAGTAACCTGTCAGTCAATATCTAGGTTGTCCGACATTCAAAGACCTAATATCAAGACCTGCAAATCTACTGGAGCCAGAGTGCAGTGTAGGTCCAGACTGCAGATTCCTCGAGACCTAGAAGGCAGGCTCCTGTCTGCATTAATCCAGTCCGCAATAATCCAGTAGATTCCAGTGCACTTGCAGTGTGAGCACTGTCTAAGCCAACAACCTGGATGTGGGGTCGAACCAAAGCACTGCCAACAAGACAGCATCAACGAAGCAGGTGCATCCATCTGAATCACAACCAGTCACCAGAATCATCATCAACGAAGCAGGTGCATCCATCTGAATCAACGAAGCAGGTGCATCCATCTGAATCAACGAAGCAGGTGCATCCATCTGAATCAACGAAGCAGGTGCATCCATCTGAATCAACAAAGCAGGTGCATCCATCTGAATCACAACCAGTCACCAGAATCCATAGCGAAATCCTCCAGCTCGCTCATGGTGATGATGTCGCGGTGGGGGACTGAGTTAGCATCACTGCCATACCCTGTGCCCTCATCCAGACGGTGTTGTGTGTCATCCAGACGGCGGTGTGTGTCATCCAGACGGCAGGGTGTGTCATCCAGACGGCGGTGTGTGTCGTGGGCCGTGTCCATGTATGGGGCCTGGTCTTGGGTGTAGCTCCGTTCGTAATTGTCTCTCCCCATTCCCACCACTTGTCCTCCAGAGCCCTGGTTGCTCCAGGCCTCTCCCTGCCCATCCCTGTCTCCAGCCCAACCCGGACTCTGCTCTTTGGGATGTGAATTCTGGCTGTCCTGGGTGGGTGGCTCCAAGGCGGACATCCCAGAATGCGACCTGCGTGTAGACTGGGAGGAAACTGGCAATGGGTGGTAGTTTGGGGAATACCCCTGGTACAGCACATATGGCCGGCCGGCTGGAGAAGCTTGGGACTGGGTGTATGTTGGATATGATGGGGGTTGAATGTATGAGGCTTCGGGAAGGGTTTGGGGGAAACTTTGGGTCTGGGCCTGAGACAGAGAGCCTCTCTGACCTGGTTGACGGACGTTCAGTTGGACATACTTTCCAGTCTCCGGGTCAAAGAAGGTCTTTGTTTTCACCTGGACGGGCATGTCCACCACAAAGTACTGACCAGACCCTGGGTCTTGCAGGACCTTCTTTTGGGTGAGACTCTGGGTGAAAGGTTGGGGAAGGCTGAGGCCAGATGTGGAAGCGTAGTTGGGGTCCACATGATACTGAGGGACATTCAGAGGGGAGGTGAGGGGCGAGGCCATGGGTGAAACTAAGTGTTTGGGGTGAGCAGGGTGATGGTATGTGGGGGAGGAAGACACACTGACCACTTGCCCTGAGACTCTGGGGAGGGGTGAGGCGAGAGGAAGGGAGGCTGGGGCTTTGGCATTTGGGGAGGCATAGAAGGAAGGTTGATGGGGGGACCTCAAATCAGTGGGAGAAAACGTCACACTGGAGATAGAGGTCGGGGCATGTGGCAGGGAGACTGGAGCAGAGAAATGGGCGAAGGCATGAGCGGGGCGGTTGGAGGATCCTAGTTCAGAAGGGGAGGAGGGCACGCTAGCAGCGGCATGGACGGGGTTCCCGGCTGGGTCAGAATCCACCTCCGTCTGGGGCTTTAACTCTTTATGTATCCGGCGAGTTGTGAGCCTCTTGGCTCGCCGTAGGGCCTTGTCACTTTTAGGTGGAACAGTTGGGGGCTTCCCCGTTGGACGTCCTAAGTCACTGGAAAAGCTACAGGCTGAATCAGGCCTGTTATAGCACCCCCTGCTGGTCAGATCAGACATGTCCGCAACACTGGCGGCATAGCTCTCGACATCCCCGGACATGTTGCTGATCATTGAACGAGAGTCCTCGTCGTCCAAAACCACACTCCTCCTTGAGTAGGGGCGGGAGTAGGGGTGGGGATGGGTAAGCTCTGATTGGGCGGTGTGGTCATTTGCATGTTGACTGTCTTGGACGTGGGCCTGCCGGTATGATGAGATGCCAGATTCACGGTATTCGGGAGTCCCAGCACGCTCTCTGTGAGCTTCCTGTACCTTCGTGTTCTCATGTACCTCGTCTCCCCTCTCAGACCCACTCCAGAGAGGGGAGCCAACCCTGAACTCTCCTCCAAGGGTCTTATGGAATCGTGGTCTGACTGACTTGGTGAGAGAGGAGCTTCTAAAGGTGTTGTCTTTGACTCTAAACATGGTGGGCTTACCGCCAAGGGCAGGGGAGGAGGTGTTTGAATGTGTTGAAGGGGGCGCATGGGAGGAGGGGAGATGGGGTCTAACGTGGGACTCCCAGTCCTCAGGGTTCCCTCTGCGCGGGTTGGGCTGGGGGGAGAAGAGGGGTCTGTCCCTGGGGCTGGGCTGGGGGGAGAAGAGGGGTCTGTCCCTGGGGCTGGGCTGGTTCTCAGGGCTGCTGATTGAGTAGTACTGTAGAGCATCCATCTTCTCCTCTTCTCTCTGTCTTGCCCTCCGCTTCTCCTCTTTGTGTTTCTCCTCCCTCTGTAGCTCTCTTCTCTCCTCCACTTTCTGCTCCTCCTCTCCCTGTCGCTCTTGACTCTCCTTTTCTTTTCTCTCCTCTTCTCTCTGTCTCCCAATCCATTGTTCTTTCATTTCCGCCTCTCTCTTCTTCACCTCTTGTTGTGGTTGTTGTTCCCTCCTCCCCTCCTCTCTCTTTTCCACCTCCCTCCTTCCCTCCTCTCTCCTTTCCACCTCCCTCCTCCCCTCCTCTCCCCTTTCCACCTCCCTCCTTCCCTCCTCTCTCCTTTCCACCTCCCTCCTTCCCTCCTCTCTCCTTTCCACCTCCCTCCTCCCCTCTTCTCTCCTTTCCACCTCCCTCCTCCCCTCCTCAACCCTTTTCTCCTCCCGACTCTCCACCTTCATCTCCTCTTCTTTTATCTCTTTACTCCATTTTTGTTGTTCTCTCTGTTTCTTTTCTTTTTGCTCCTCTTCTCTCTGTCTCCTCTCTTCTTCTTTCTTTTTCTTCTCCTCTTTGCTCTCCTCTTTTTGTCTAGCAATGATCTCCTCTTCCCTCTGTCTCACCCTCCTCTCCTCCTCTATTCTCTCAGTCTCTTTCTTCTCCACCTCCTTTATCTTCTCTCCCTTTTCCATCTCTTTGCGTTCTGTCTCTTTCTGTTCCATCTCTTTCTTCTGCTCTTCTCTACGTTTCTGTAGCTTTCTTTGTTCCTCCTCCTCTCTCCTCTTCTCCTCTCTCCTATCCACATCTATTCTCTCTGTCTCTCTCCTCTCCTTCTCTCTCCTCTCCACCTCTCTCCTCTGCAATTCTAGCTTCTCCTTCTCTCTCTTTTCCATCTCTTTCCTCTCTGCCTCTTTTTTCTCCTCTATATGTTTCAGTAGCTTTCTTCGTTCCTCCTGATTGTTCTTCACCTCTCTCCTCTCCTTTTCTTTTCTTTCTGCCTCAATCCTCTCATTTTCCCTCCTCTCCTCCTCCTTTCTCTCCTTCTCAATTCTCTCTGCCTCACTACTTTCCTTTTCCCTCATCTCCTTCTCTCTCCACTGCTCCTCTCTCCTCTCCTTCTCTATCCGTTCTTTCTCTCTCCTCTCCTCCTCTTTCTTCTCCTTCTCTCTCCTTTCCTCCTCTTTCTTCTCTTTTTTTATCCTCTCCTCATCTCTCCTCTGCCACTCTATCTTCTCCTTCTCTATCCTTCCTTTCTCTCTTCTCTCCTCCACTTTCTTCTCCTTCTCTCTCCTCTCCTCCTCTTTCTTCTCCTTCTCTCTCCTCTCCTCCTCTTTCTTCTCCTTTTCTCTCCTCTCCTCCTCTTTCATCTCTTTTTTCATTCTCTCTTCATCTCTCCTCTGCCACCCTATCTTCTCCTTCTCTTTCCTCTCCTCTATCCGCTCCACCTCTTTTTTCTCATCTAGAAGTTTCAGTTGCTTTCTTCGTTCCTCCTCTTTCTTCTTTTCCTCTATCCTCTCCTTTTCCCTCCTATCCTCCTCTCTCCTCTCTTTCTCTCTCATCTCCTCCTCTCTCTCCTTTATTCTCTCTGCCTCTCTCTGCTTCTCTATCCTCTCCTTCTCTATCCTTTCCTCTTCTCTCCTCTCCTCCTTTCTCCTCTCCTCCTCTATTTTCTTTCTCCTCTCCACCTCTCTTCTCTGCAATTCTAGCTTCGCCTTCTCTCTCTTTTCTATCTCCTTCCTCTCTGCCTCTTTTTTCTCCTCTAAAGGTTTCAGTAGCTTTCTTTGTTCCTCCTCTTTGTTCTTTGCCTCTCTCCTCTCCTTTTCTTTTCTCTCTACCTCTATCCTCTCCTTTTCCCTCCTCTCCTTCTCGGTTTTCTCTGCCTCTCTCTTCTCTTTTTCTTTCCTCTCATTCTCTATCCTCTCCTCAACTCTTCTTTCCTTCTCTATTCTCTCTGCTTCTCTCCTATCACTCTCTCTCCTCTCCTCCTCTTTCTCCTTCTTTATTTTCTCTGCCTCGCTCTGCTTCTCTATCCTCTCCTTCTCTATCCTTTCCTCTTCTCTCCTCTCCTCCTTTCTCCTCTCCTCTATTTTCTTTCTCTTCTCCACCTCTCTCTGCAATTCTTGCTTCTCCTTCTCTCTCTTTTCCATCTCTTTCCTCTCTGCCTCTTTTTTCTCCTCTAAAAGTTTCAGTAGCTTTCTTTGTTTCTCCTCTTTGTTCTTTGCCTCTCTCTTCTCCTTTTCTTTACTCTCATTTTCTATCCTCTCCTCTTCTCTCCTTTCCATCTCTTTCCTCTCTGCTTCTTTTCGCTCCACTTCTTTTTTCTCCTCTCTTCTTTTCTGTAGCTTTTTACATTCTTCCTCTCTCCTCTCCTTCTCCTTTCTCTCTGCATCTCTCCTCTCCTCCACTTTCTTTCCCTCTTCTCTTTGTTTCTGTTGCTCCTTCCTCTCCATCTCTCTCTTTTCCTCTTCTCTTCTCTCTTTTTCTATCCTCTCGGCTTCTCTCCACTTCTCCTCTTTTTGTTTCTGTTGTTCTTTCTCCTTTTCTTTCCGATCCTCTTCTTTCTGTCTTGCAATCTTCTCTTCTTTTCTCTTCAAAGCTCTCCTCTCTTCTTCTCTCTGTCTCTTTCTCATCTCTTCCTCTCTGCTCTGGTCCTCTCTCATCTCCATGATATGTTCATCACCAAGAGACACCTGCATTTCCTCCAAGTATTTAGTTTGATCTACTTTAGGGGAGAACCATTGTTTTCCAGGCAAGTCTACGTGGACTATTTGGGTCGGTTGGTACTCAAGTTGATGCTCTATACCAGTTGCATGTTCTGGCTGTGTCCCTGTGAATCCTTCCTTGTTTAAGGAAATGGCCTCTTTGGGTTTTTGCCTAAGGCTGAACATCCCTGTCTTTCTCTGTTGCTGCTCCATTGAAGATAACACTCCTCCTATCTTAGACCCAGTGTTTAGTTTGTAGGGAACCTCTGGCTTTTTCACAGCTGCTTCTTCTTTTCCTAACATCACTCCCACCACAGGTTGTTCTTGCTGTTCAGATGAAAACACTGGCCGTCTACTGCGGTGAGTCTGTATTATGGGGAAATATCCATCCTTTCTACTTGGACTGTTTGTTTTAGAAGTTGAATCTTCGTCTGTAGAGATCACCTTCAGTCTGGCGTAGTCTGCGATGGCAGTGGGGACCGTAGGCAGTTGCTTCTGTCTTGGATTCACCTCTGTTTTAGAAGATGAGGTTTTACTGGTTGGATCTGCAGGGTTGTTTGCTTTATCTTTTGCTGTGGTTTTTCCGTTGTCATTCTCAAACACCCCTGACACAACACGAATGGCTATACTATCAATGTGCACATCACTGTCCTCAGTGGGGTTTTCTGCCCCTGAAGAAACAGGTTTAGCAGCTGAATGACTTTGAGGGTTTTTTAGATTATCAGTCTGATGTGTTCCTGCAACAACGCAGACTGCAATACCGTCAATGTGTAAATTGCCCACTTCTCGAAAGCTGCTGTTGCCATCGCTGGAGGTTTCTGTAGGGGTAGAGGTGTTGCTGGCAGTGATGCCCTGTTTAAAGGGAAGAGGTTGAGTTTCAGCCATCTGTTGATTCTTAGCAAGTTTGACCTCTGCAAAGTGTTCATCTTTAACTATTGAGGAGTCATGGAATAGAGGTTCCTTTTGATCGCTTCCTTTCAATGGAGGCTTCGTGGGGTTTTTGGGATAATTATTTGTTGTTTCAAGTGCACTGGCAACTTGCTTACTCTCCCTTGCAATGTGTTCTGTTTGAGATTCAGCTTTCCCATCTGACTGTTGCTTTTGCTGCCTGGTATTCTCTGGAATAACATGGTCAGCAAATGAATTGTCTTTCCTTTGGCTTGAAATACCTGATTTAGATGAAACTGCTTGATCTGCTTTGAGGGTAATGGTTGGATGAGAGTCTTGGTTTAAATGGCCTAATTTCTTTTTTATTGCCTCGTCTTCCATTTTGACCTTCTCCTTTACTTCTATATCTTGCTTTGCGGTAAATGTAACCTCTTTTTCTAGTGAGGGTTCTGTTATGGTCACCATTATCCCCATTATCTGCAAACTGTCATCGTCTGAAATGGCCTCACTTTTCCCAGAAAACTGTTTTGATGAATTTTCACTTGAATTACATTCATTTTGACTTTTGCCCTCCATTGACTGAAGCATATCCCTTTCTGTTCCATCATTGACCTGAGACAGGTGTCTGGCTTGTTTCAGTGATGCCTTTGACTGCTGATCATAGCTAACAGTTGATTCTTCAATTTGAGCGTCACCTTCATGTTGTGATTGAGGTTTTGCGTTGTTAATGCAGAGATCACTGCTTGTTTGACCCTTGAATCCATCATTTTTAATGATCTTTGATTCCTGTCCACACTGACCTCTCTCTCTCTGTTCCAGGTGCTTGGTGGGGTTTCTCAATAAGAGTCCATCTTGTTTACCAAAACCTTTTTCTTTGATTGCTGAGATCTCTTTTTCAGCTTGAGCCTTTAGTTTTGATGTCAGTAGCTGTTGTTTTGTCTGGCCTTTCTCCTTTAGAGACATAGGTCTGAATGAGGACGGAGGGACTTCTTTACTTAATGATATGCTTTGGTCGGAGGGCTTCATCCTGCTCTCAATCTGACTGGACAGTTTAAACTGTTTGGATGACTCACTGTAAACCCACTGACCCTCACTCCTATTTTCATGGTTCTCCTTCTGGTTTCCCAGCACATGCTCTTCACCTCTGGTGTTGAGTCTTGGGTTTGAGATACTTTCATCCGTTGTGTATTCTGTGGTTGTCACTGCTGTTTCATGGTTAATAGTGGCAGGTGAATCCATCTTTTTGCTCTCATCTGTGGCAGCTACATCCATAGAGCTATGTTTGTTTTCCTTGCCTGAAACATCGTGACTGAATCCAGAATATTCTCCTTGCCCCCTGTCTTCCTGTTCATAGCTACTGATGGGAGCAAAATCCTTTTGCAGGGGTGTTTTGATCTCTGCCTGTGCAGATATGATCTCATTGGAAACTTTGTCTACTGTTGTTGGAGCTGCTTCATTGACCCTGTACCCCTTCTCTCCTATTTGCTCTCTCTTCACTTGTTCATAGTCTTTTGTAGTGAGGATGTCATTTATACCATATCTGTCCTCACTGGCTGACCAAGAAGTGCACTTAGCAGGATCATTATTCTTTGCTTTTTCAGGCTTTATAATAGCTTGCTCTGCTTTAGCTAATGCTGCTTGAGCATGGTCAACCATAGCTTTCTCTGTTTTAGCCAACTCTGCTTTAGATATAGCTAACTCTGTTTGTGCTTTTGCTAGCTCTGCTTTCACTTTCTCTTCTTTAGCTCTTTTACATTTAGCCAACCCCGTTTCATCTTGTTCTGCTTTAGTGTGTTCTGCTTGAGATTGTTCTATTTTAGTGTGTTCTGTTTTAGTATATTCTGCTTGAGCTTTAGCTAATTCTGCTTTAGCAAGATCTGCTTTAGCTTTAACTAACTCTGCTTTAGCTAGTTCAGCTTGTGCTTTAACTAGCTCTGCTTTAGCTAGTTCTGCTTGAGCATTAGCTAGCTCTGCTTTAGCTAGCTCTGCATGTGCTTTAGCGATTTCTGCTTTAGCTAGCTCTTTCTGGGCTACTTCTGCGTGAGCTTTAGCTATTTCTGCTTTAGATAACTCAGCCTTAGTGTTTTCAGATTTAGCTAGCTTCAATGTATCTTCTGTTTTAAGAAGCTCCACCTTATCTTCTGTTTTAGGAAGACCCACTTTATCTATATCTGCATTTACTAGATCTGATTTAGCTTTCTCTGCTTTAGAATGTTCAACTTTACACAACTCTTCTTTTATTTGTTCTGATTTAACATTGTCTTTCTCTGCTTTAGCTAGCACTTTTGTGTGCATCCCACTCAGGTCATTTGTAGTAAATGCTTCATTTCTGGAATATATTCCCAGTGTCTGTTGCAGCATTGTAATGGTATTGTCTGTATTCTCACTGTGATCTTTTCCCCATCGAGCTGATGTTGCTGCGTTGGAGTATTGTCTGTTGTCATGTTTGTGAGATAAATTCCACTGTACATCCTGGTCATATTGTTCTTGATTGACATATTCTTGGTGTCTTTTGTTCTGTTCCACCCATAGGCCATGTGGTTTTGCCTGTGAAGGCTGTCCTCTCTCTGTCAAGGTGTTACGGAATGTTCTATCACTTTCCAAACCCCTTGTTTTTATGTTGTCTTGTCCTGCAGAACTATACAAATTGTTTTGGTTCTTCAGGCAGTCAGAAACTCTATTTTGACCTGTTAACGCTTCCGCTGGTGGATGTACCCTTCTGTCAGTGGTGTACTGGTTCCCTGGTTCTCTCTTTTCGTCTTGCCCATTTACTAAATTCCAATCATATTTCTGTTTTGGTTCCTGCTTTGTTGTAGCTGCTCTGCGTGAAAGTATAAAGTGTTTGTCTTTCTCTATTAGTGCAGCTATCTCCCCTTTCCATGGACGCATGTCTGTTGTAACTCTGTCGTTTACGCAAAACGTCTCTCTCCCCTGGATAGTTGTGTTACTGACATGCTGCTTCCAACTTTCTTGAGAGGTGGCATCATTGGGACCATATTGTTTCTCTCTACCTTGCTCATATCCACTTTCCTTTGAGTATCTCCCGACGGTTCTGTTCATATCACTGGTTTGATTAGCAGTGATTCCACCTGCCTTGTTCCTATCTATGACTGCAAGGGACGGGCCGGGCCTCTCACAGGGGTCATTCTGATGCGTAGTGGGCATATTGCTGTTACGGTAGTTGTCACGGTATTCCTGATGGTGAACCATCTCTTCCCTATTCTGGGACGCCCTTCCGGCCCGGTAGGCCTCTGGTTCATTGTCTGTGTAGTGCAGGTGTTGGACAGAGTGTGCAGTGGTAGGTTGAGTTGAAGGGTCACACTTGGTTTGAGGCTGACATACTGTGCATGGCTCCCTCTGTCCAGGAACAGTGGTGTCTAAGCCATCCGGCATGTCTACCACAGCGTCTCTGTGGCCATAACCACCCAGGTTAGATTTACTCCTGCCAGTCACCTCCATGCCTGTGAACTTGGTGGGACTGTAGATGCTTTTCACTCTCTTTCGATTGTCCTTCAGGTTGAAGAGGAGGCCTGAAGCCTTGGACTTGTAGCTGGCCATCCTCACTTCTGGTGTTGGCCCCCGCCTCTCTCTCTCTCCCATTATGTCCGGCTGATTGTGGGCAGACTTTAGCCCTTCTGGGGTGGAGTCAGTGTCTTGCAGGTTGGGTACGGCAGGGGTCAACAGCTGGGTGATGTTAAAGGGAGTGTTGCTGGTGTTGCTTGCGGCCACCGCCTGCACTGCTGCTGAACCAGCTTTATTGCTGAAGGAGGTCGCTCTATGGTCAATGCAGTCCACCGCCTCCCTCTGCTCCGAGCTGTTACCGAGCGCCGTAACACCAGGCTCCGCGGTCGATGTGGTGAGCCGCTCGTTGCGCGGGAACTCATTTAGGGAGCTGATGGCGTCTTGGACTCGCCGTGACCACCCGTTGGCGGGAGAGACTGCAGAGGACCGGATGGAAGGATACCTGTTGGACCCCACACTCTGCGCGCGTTTCCAGGGAGGATAGTAACCTGCCGTCTCATAGGTGGAGTGCTTCTCCACAGCTGAGGCCTTCCGCAGCATTGTGGAGGTGGACCGGAGCGAAGGGGGAGGAGCGACCCCCTCCAGGGGCTTATGTTGTGGTCTGGACCCTGTCTCCTTGAATCCCTGAAAGCCATGGAACTGCTGTTCCAGTGTCAGCTCCTTGTACATGGGTGAGTCATACCACTTGGGGAAGTCTGCGGAGGACATGAACCCGGCAATATAGCCCTGGTGGAACGGAAACCTGTTATGGTCTCTCCACAGCGGTTGAAAAGGGCTAAACTCACTATGGAGGAAGAAGTTAGTGGTGGAGTTGAGCTGCGTGAACATGCTGTGTTTACTACTGAGTTTACTGTGGGAGGACCTTAGAAAGGAGGATGGGGCAGTAGAAGAAACCTCGGAGGGGTTCAGAGTGTACCTACTGCCGGGGAAGGGACCGGTCTGCTGGGGAAATGAGACTGCTGTGGGAAAGGGGCCAGTGGGAAAGTTATGGTTGTATGCTGTAGAGAACTCAGACAGCTCTCTCTGGATGCTCATCAGAGCGGACTTGTCCCAGGAGCACTCACTGTTCCACTCCTTGAGTTTCCCCTCCACCCCCCCATCCCCACCACTATAGCCCTCTGAGCTGAAGGCTTTGATGAGAGAGGAGACTCGTGAACGGCTACGGCGCTGCTGCCAGCTCGGGTCAGACCCTCCATTACTCAGGAAGGACAGTCTTTCCTCTCCCCTCTCCTGCTGAGACACATCTGTGAAGGAGGGCTGGAATGTGGCAGACACCCTTCCCCTAGTCCTCACCTCTCCTTGCCCCTCCCACCCTGAATAAACCTGTGTCCCGGCCCCATACTGTCCCGCCCACAACCTCCCCTCCTGCTCTCTCTCCCACCCAACCTCACCCGCTCCCCGTCCACAATGCTGGAGGCTGGATCTCTGCTGTGTGGCTCTCTTGACCGCATCCCAATCTTGTTTCTCCACGACCTGGCTGCCCGGAGTGACTGTGATCTCCTGGCTGAAGGCCTGGTGCCTCTCCTTCAGAGCGGATGGTGAGGAGCCCAAGTCAGAGTCATTGTAGACGGCTTCTTCCCCGATGCAGAGGCTCCTGAAGGCTCGGTCTGTCAGGCTGCTAACCTCCCGGTCCGTGTCGTCCAGGAATGACCCTCCGCTGGATGTGTCACTCAAGCCGCCGCCGCTGTGCTTCCTGTGGCCCCGGCCCTTCCGGCTGGAGTGGCGCTTCTCCACCGTCGTCATGTGTAAAGCTCAGTCACACACACAACCACACACACACTCCACAACTCATGTCTAGTGGACTGTCACTCCTTCAGGCACCAGTATTTAGCTTGCGCTGCGACTCCTCGAGGGTCCCTGTCGCTGTCTGTGGACTAGCTTCTGCGGCCTCAAGGGTGTAGTTGTAGTGTTGGGGGCCTATAAGATGCACTGCATTAGTGCAACAGGAGTCACAACTTTCTGTGTGACCTGGAAGAGGATTGAAGAGAGTTAATGTTGCACTTTCAATCACATGATTATAACATGCAAAAAACTTTTGGTCTAGAAGACAAACAGTCAAAACCTATTGTATTCTATGGAACAGACAACCCCCTCCCCAAACAGCCTAAAACAGAAAACCCCTTTCCAAAAACCCTAAAACAGACAACCCCCTCCTCAAACACCCTGAAACAGACAACTACCTCCCAACAAACCATGAAACAGACAACCCCCTCCTTAAACACCCTGAAACAGACAACCCCCTCCTAAAACACACTGAAACCGACAACCTCCTCCCAAAACACACTAAAACAGACAACCCCCTCCCCAGAAACCCTGAAACAGATAACCCCCTCCTCAAACACACTGAAACAGACAACCCCCTCCCCAAACACCCTTTTTAGGTGACATGCTGAACACTTGATCCTGAATTTGACTGGGATCGATTGGGAGGTGTTTGAGACAGGGTGACATCAATTAATAATAAAACCGTGTGTTTTAGAAGAGTTGGGCATTTTCTGGGGTTTCCATTGGGATAATTTGGTATGCACCTTTATAAATGAAATTGGCTAATCATTAATCAGCACTCATTCATGTCTCGCCTCCATCACTCTGTATTGTGTTGGCCTGAATGGAAACATGCAAGTAAGTTATCCCATTTAACTATTCAAGTGTGCAAGAGAACGCTAGTAGTCATTTGGCATTTGAACAACAGATATATTTACTTCAAGACATTTCTGTAAATTAATCAGTAATGTACAGTATGCATGTCTGAAAACAGCTTGCAAATCCTCAGCGAATCTCTGTGACCAGAGGCCGGCTGTTGCTAGGTGCACTAAAGACCTGCCACAGCCAGTTGCTAGACGGATTATTGCCAGAGTGTGTTATTTAGGGAAAGGAAGACATTTCACCTCAGAAGCCTGGTGATCATCTACCCATCTCACATCCACCATAACACATCCTTCAATAGAATGTTGGTTGATCATCTACCCATCTCACATCCGCCTTAACTCATCCGCCTTAACACATCCTTCAATAGAATGTTGGTTGATCATCTACCCATCTCACATCCACCTTAACACATCCTTCAATAGAATGTTGGTTGATCATCTACCTATCTCACATCCGCCTTAACAGATCCTTCAATAGAATGTTGGTCTTTAATGGAATCGGAATGACTTCCAATGGAACCTGCCAAATCATTATGGGATTTTGTCATAAACTCAAAGTAATCTATACTACAGAGGGATATTAAAGTAAAGTTACATTTGTTCAGTTCTTTTACTCCAAACTGGTAGGTGATTTTTCGTTTTAGAATAGTTCTGATAATAACAATAATATTTTATGTGTGGGCAGAAAATATTTCATATTATTTAAAATCATTACTTGTACCGATGTCATGAAGACACGCGTCATTTAAAAAGTTTGACGCGTGTACATTATTTTTAGCTTGACCATCCAATTGATTTATAATTTATTTATAACAATACAATAATCTGTTCAATGGATTACATCTTTTGTAACTAAATATTGGTGTTATCTAGATTGTCAGGGTTAAATTGATTACGTATTGCTAGAGGATACTTTCATTACATGAAATCACATTGAACCATTTGTTTCTGAAATGTATGGTATTATGAGTGAGATATACATTTTGGAAAATCCATTTTTTTTAAAGATGGTGGTAACGCAATGCACCCATGTATTGTGATAGGAATGTGTCCTGAGATCCCTGGAGATTTCCCAGCACTGGGTGTTACATGGGAATCATCATGTTTCATTTTAATTCAGCTGCTAGGCTAGTCTTCACTCAGCCTATAATATCTGCTGATGCGCCAAGCGTCCAGCCAGGCCCGGGATTACTTCCCCACACTGTCCCCATACCAGAAACACTACTGTCCCCATACCAGAAACACTACTGTTTCCATACCAGAAACCCTACTGTCCCTATACCAAAAAACACTACTGTGGCTTAGTGTACACCACACTACTGTCACCATACCAGAAACACTACTGTGGCTTGGTGTACACCACACTACTGTCACCATACCAGAAACACTACTGTGGCTTGGTGTACACCACACTACTGTCACCATACCAGAAACACTACTGTGGCTTGGTGTACACCACACTACTGTCACCATACCAGAAACTCTACTGTGGCTTGGTGTACACCACACTACTGTCACCATACCAGAAACACTATTGTGGCTTGGTGTACACCACACTACTGTCACCATACCAGAAACACTACTGTGGCTTGGTGTACACCACACTACTGTCACCATACCAGAAACACTACTGTGGCTTGG
>JACXGK010007095.1:0-11248 GCA_016801125.1 Novumbra hubbsi | reverse complement strand
ACACTACTGTCCCCATACCAGAAACACTACTGTGGCTTGGTGTACACCACACTACTGTCACCATACCAGAAACACTACTGTGGCTTGGTGTACACCACACTACTGTCACCATACCAGAAACACTACTGCGGCTTGGTGTACACCACACTACTGTCACCATACCAGAAACACTACTGTGGCTTGGTGTACACCACACTACTGTCACCCAAGATACACTAATCATACATAATATTCATATATATAGTCGGATAGACCGGTCTGTAGAGCCCCCTCAGACCAATGTTGTCTAATAGACCTTTAAATTGAAATGAACTATAGTCCAATTCTTTCTCATGCCCATAATCTGATTTCTCCTGTCATAGGCTGATTTTATTTTTAACCAATGTAGAGGCCCTAAACCTGATGCCACTGGACCTCCTTTCAAACCGTTACAGCTTCTGAAACTGACAGTAAAAAACAGAAGCCACACAAACCTGTGAGTGAATTCATTATTGAAACAACCGCTTTTGTATTCCGGACCAATATTCATATGTTTCAGTTGCAATGCAACTAATGACAAACACAGGTTCCGGTAAATGTCTTAACCATGCAATGGCATTGGAGATGACATATATATCAACACCCATGACCAACAACACATACAACATGTCCAAAGCAATGGATGGAAAGAAACTCTACTTTCTTTTGTACTTTCTTACCTTCTGCTGTTGTATTCCATCATTTTAAAGTGATCTTTTATCAAATCCTCAGATACAAGTCTGTCCTGAGAAGAGCCAGCAGTCTGTGTCAAGCCAGCAGCTGCAGGAAGACAGACCCTTTGTTGCTCTAACAGAGCCCTCTCAGATAGCTCGCTGACAGACCGGTCTGTGCCTGTCTACTCAACATGCTGTTTCAACCCAGTCCTCCGTCCATGCATCCTCTCAAAATGCTCAGAGCCTCTGGTCAGATTCCTGGTTAGAAGAAGGGTCCAAGAGAAATCTACTGTTGGGAAACTGGTGACTGTTGCCAGGGGGCTTCAGCTATTACATGGAGCCCCGCTATTTGACAGACGGTGTCGAATGTCCGAACGATGAAACAAACAGGCCCCTCAAACTATTTATAAATCTGTTCTGCTTACGGCTAATGCTAATGGATAGTGGCTAAAGCTAACAATTCAGAACCTCAGAAGACTCTCAAAGCTGGAAGAGGAACTTGGGTCCAGATTTAGAAGAGAACCCGTTTCCCCAGGGCTGTGATATGGGGGAGGCGGGGCCAGAAGCGCATGTTCACCCTCGGAACCAAAATAGCATGTTGACCTCACGACAGAGTGCCACCCTCATCGGGTAGCTGCAGAGAAAAGAGCTGCGTTGTGCCAACAAATGGTTTCTAAACCTTCTTACAGGTCAGGGATTGATGGTGTAGATTTACTGAGGATTTTCTTGACTATTGTTGTGTTTTGGACAAGAGACCACCTTTCTCAAGGGACATCTTTCTCTTGGTATTTCAGGTATTCTGTTTATTGCCATGATTTGTGGTTGTGTGATTTACACTGTGCTTGGCCTGAGACACAAATACATCCAGTAGTTGTTACATTCATACACAGAGATTCTTTCTTTAGGCTCCGGATGGCAGCAGTTGCCAGTCAAAGCTATGAGGAGAACATTGAAGAACCTTGAAGAACCTGGAAGAACCCAACAAGTTCCTGGGGTTTGATAACTGGCCTCATGCAGACTGTTACCTGTCAAACATAAAGACTTGAAGGCTCTCCTCCCCCTTCTCTCCCCCTGAACCTCTACCCACCAGTTCAAAGAGGAGTCAACCCACCTCCCCTTCTCTCCCCCTGACCCTCTACCCACCAGTTCAACTCTAAGAGGAGTCACCCCCCCTCCCCCTCTGGTGTCTACCACCCCTCTGCCCGACCCTCCCGTCTATAATAGGAAATAGGCCCTTTTCCAGGTTTGGGTGATGGACACACACACATGGGCTGGGCTGTAATGGACACACACACATATCGCACACGCACAAACACGACTTGGCAAATCATTACTTACAGAGTTACCAGAGAGTTACTATGCTCTAGGAAAGGTAGAGCGGGTCACATGTTTACAACCCTTCCTCCAACTTCCCTCCCTCACAAAGTTCAGCTCAACAACGAACATGGTAAACACGCCTCACGACAGTCATAGGACCTGTCATGAATCATTCAGGATTACTGGTAAAACATGGCCTATAAAGTAGCAGGTAATAACGAAACTGCTAGATACTGACTAGTAAAAATTTATGCAGTAAGCTAAAACAAATCTAAATATCATTATAAGGCTTAAAATCCCCTGCTCGGTTTGGTACAGCCCGTCCCCTTCTGAATATCTCAATCAAAGTGTTTAGACAATTCTGCTAGATCAAAAAAATAAATGATTATGATTCTGGCATGTAAAGCAAATGTTATGAATTATACACCACTGTCATTTATTAGTATTAAATAAATATCAGTAAGCGCGTTCAATACTTTTTCCCTGTGCCATTTCACATTATTACACATAGCTTAATTGTTGAACTTATTTGTTTTGGTTTCTTTGTATTTATGGATTACTTGGGTTGTTACCAACATCTGGTGAACATTTCATGTTAAAAAGACATTTGGAAATATATTTACTGAGAAAAATGGTAACGTGTTCAATACTTATTTCACCTGCTGTATCTCTTTGTCAGAAATCCATCGTACTTTTTCTACAATTCACACTATACTTCTGTTCAAATCTCTAGGGATCTCAGCGGCTGCGCACACGGAGGTTGGCTACAGTTCCATGGACCTTGAGCTACTTAAAAATATTTGCAACTGTTGTCACAGGAGCATCAAGCTAATAGAAGATGGTATTGTAGTTTTTACCTTTACCATGCTTGTCTATTATGTTCTTTCTGACCTCCTCAGACAACTGTCTCCTTTGCTTTCTCTGGTCCATGTTCAGAGTGGTGCACACAATGATACTAAACAGCACAATGACTACTTTTCTACATTTAAATAGACTGAATGACAAGATTGACGTGTGATACTAATTAAACAAATAATTATTTATTTAAGGGGTAAAAATAAATTGTGTCTGGTCACTCTGTATATTAAGCAATATATATTATTATTCTTATTATAATATTATTAATATTATTCTTTTTCTCAGCTCCCTTGCTTTATTCTATGACATAAAAAGGCATGCAAGTATACCTGATGCAGTAGCTTATAATATCATCACTTTTCAGGAGGAATTAAGCATTATTTCAATTAGTTGTAAGGGTACAAACATATTGGACCACATTTGTATGTAGATTGAACTATTTGAAAAGAAATACACATGGATAAGGCATTAGAAATCTTCAATGGTGATTCTGATTCTCTTTTGTAAATGGCGAAACAATTACCAAGCATTAGCGTTGTCGTTCAAGGCAAAACAGAAGTATATGAAGTAACAAATAGACACACATGCTGTATAGAAAGGATGTTGTAATAGCCAAGAGCATGAATCTGTCAGCGGCATTATGGTTTTGGAAAACTAAAAAGATGATGTAGATGTTGTTTCTCTACTCTGAATGTCAAATCAACAAACCATGTCAGCTCGTAATTGGTTTTACTTTGCCAGTGTGAAAAAAACAAAAAAACAAGAAAATTATACTACATAGCTGATTTTAATGAATCCAATAAGTTTTTCCTAGGTGAATCAATGTCAACACGTAGATGTTGTTGTTTTTTAAATTATGTAGAAGCAACATGTATTGAACACGTTTTTGGGATAGGAACAGTGTAGAAACGTTAGAATGTCGGTATTGGGGG
This sequence comes from Novumbra hubbsi, assembly GCA_016801125.1. Lineage (NCBI taxonomy): Eukaryota > Metazoa > Chordata > Actinopteri > Esociformes > Umbridae > Novumbra > Novumbra hubbsi. Next base: position 7,449 of record JACXGK010007095.1, on the reverse strand, counting down.
AGGATTTCTGGGTTCATTTGAGGAACCTGGAAATGCTGTGTTGCACAGGTTTTCTAGGTTTATGATCATTATTTTACAAGGTTAGTATGTTAATGACACACTCTTATTTACAGCAATGGCCTGGGAGCAATTTTGGTTAACTGTCTTGATCAGGGACAGAACTGCTGTTTTTCACCTTCTGCGCGGCCATAGACCGATACGCTACGCTGGCATAGCAGCAATCTAGCCAGCAAGTCACATGGGAGCTCATCAGCTTTTCCAGGTGAGGTTAGTGGAAACATTACCAATGAAGGGAATTTCTCAAGTGAAATAATCTGTTTCTGGCAAACAAATTGTGTTCGGTGAAAGGGCGGGATGAGAACACCTATCTAACAGAAAGTGCGGCTGGTTTGGGGAATGCAAATGAGAATTGGTTTCAGTATTGCTTGGTCCATGGGACACATCAGTAGCATACATTATATCCCCTTTGGACTTGTGCTGATCTCGTTTATTTTTCGGCTAGTTTGAGTTAATTGCGGTGGAAGAGTTTCTTGTAGTCATGGCTCTACGTAGTTCTGTGTCCTAGCCTCTGTTTTGGAATGTGAAGCGCCCCCTGGTGGCCTGTCTTGTTTGGTAGGCGTGTGTCTAAGCTGTACTGTATTGTATGTTAACTGATTAAATAGACAGTTCAATGCATTCAGCATTTCAAAACATCGTTAAAGACCAGTTGTGATACAATCAATCTTTCCTCCACTTAAAGCCAGGAGAGGTTGACATAATGGTTATTGATATTAGCCCTCCATGTACATTTCATTAAGGGGCGGATTTTCTGCTCTGTTCTGGGCCAACAACAATCTCCCTGTGCCCTTCTACACTTTAACCATGTTATTTTGTAATCTAGGTTGGCACCAAGCTGTTGAGTCTCCGTGACTTGCTCAATGAATGTTACCAGATACCAGATTTAGATTTGGTGTAGTGTTAAACCTGGCGTTTGTCCCAAACATATTGCTTAAGGTCTTTGTTGGGTGTTATATATGTTGGGGTCTATTTTATATTCTATTAGAGCATCACATGATTCTGTCCTATTTTTTAGCCACACATTATGCTGCTTCCTTCTGGGTCCTATTCCCGCTCCACCTGCTGGGTTCTATTCCCGCTCCACCTGCTGGGTTCTATTCCCGCTCCACCTGCTGGGTTCTATTGCCGCTCCACCTGCTGGGTTCTATTTCCGCTCCACCTGCTGGGTTCTATTGCCGCTCCACCTGCTGGGTTCTATTTCCGCTCCACCTGCTGGGTTCTATTCCCGCTCCACCTGCTGGGTTCTGACATGCCGGCATGTCAGTCAATGTCCATGTCATGTTTGTTGAACCAGCTGTGGGATGATATTTGCTTTGTACCATCTGTGGTCACAGAATGAGTTGAAATTTAAGTGACCTAATGTCTGTACAGATACAGGAGCCCTACTGGTTAGAATTTTAGATTTCCTTAACAAAAGGTTTATACATAGGGATTGAAGTTGTAAAGCTTTACTCCTAACAATTTAACGCTTAACTTTCTCTCACACGTGGAGAAACATTCAGAGGTTAGGGTTTGACCTTTGACCACTGCTTATTACGCACCCCTAGTGAGAAACCTCTCCATCACTCCTTATAAATGAGTACTTTCGATAGCTGGGGATCCAGACCAAAGAGGGAAAATGTCTAGAAGGTCTTCCAGACTCTTTTGATCAGCAGATTGTTATTCCCTCCCTGGAAATAAGGGATATTTACAGTTAAGATGATATGTACATTTTTTAAATGCTGGACCCTCTTTGATAGGCACTTGATGTTCCAACCATGATGCAAACTTACATCCTGTGTAGCGTAGGACTTCTTTCAATCAGTCAACATGGCCATTATATAATCTATAACGGCCGGTATGTGATCTATAAGGGACAGTATATAATCTATAACGGCCGGTATGTGATCTATAAGGGACAGTATATAATCTATAACGGCCGGTATGTTATCTATAGTGGACAGTATATAATCTATAACGGCCGGTATGTTATCTATAATGGACAGTATATAATCTATAACGGCCCGTATGTGACCTATAATGGACAATATATAATCAATAAAGGGCGGTATGTGACCTATAAGGGACAGTATATAATCTATAACGGCTGGTATGTGATCTATAAGGGACAGTATATAATCTATAACGTCCGGTATATGATCTATAATGGACAGTATATAATCTATTATGGAAATATATAATCTATAACGGCCGGTATATAATATATAATGGACAGTAAATAATCTGGAACGGCCGGTATATAATCTCTAATGGACGGTATATAATCTCTAATGGACGGTATATAATCTATTATGATGTTTCGGAATTTGCAGTTTAAATGAGCAGGAGGAGAGGATTAACCTAACCCTAAACCTAACCCTTCCTCGCTAGTCCCTTACTCCTCCTCTTGCTCCTTTTCCTTTGTCCCTCTCTGTTCCTCCACTCCTCATTCCTCCCCTATGTTTCAGTTGCAGGACAGGGACTCTGTCTTTATCACACAGATAATTACCACAACTCATTAGGGAGGTTTAAGTAATCACACTCTTCAGTGCAACTGTTGTCTGTCTCTCTCTTTCTCCCCCTTTGTCCCAATCTCTCTCTCTCTTTCTCTGTTGAATTAACATCACCCTGTTTGCTCTTTCCCACTCGCTCCTATTCTATCTTGGTGTGTGCGTCTGTCTTCCTGTTGTATACACAACCCAAATGAGTAAAATGAGCATCAACTGCTCCCAGAGGAATGGCAGCTACAACTGCAATGAAACAACTTACCTTTGATTTCCCCTGATTCACAGCCTCACAATACACAAAAACACACACACACACTCAGCACACATGCGCAAACGCACAAACGAACGAAAAGACACAGATGCGCACACACACAAATCACACCCTCTTCATGTTTTACAACTTGACCCCTGAACTACCACAGAATTATCAACAGTTCCACAGTGTTATTAGAAAGGTGTACCTTTCTGAGTATACCATGTGTATACAATGTCCTTATTTAAGACAGTTGAGGATGTGCCATTGTAAACATACAGCAGTGAAACATCCTCCACCATGACCGGTTTGGCAGTGGGTCAGTGATCTGGGGCAGCATATCCGAGGAGAGTTGCACAGACATTCATGTGCTAGTAAACTGTACCCTGACTGATGCTAGGTACAAGGATGAACCCTCAGACCCATGGTCAGAACTTACTCTGGTACAGTGGGTCCTGGGTTCATCCTGGTGCAGGACAATACCCGGGCTGATGTGGCCAGAGTGTCTAGACTGGCCCACACGTTCCTCAGACCTTAATCCAATTGCGGACCTCTGGGACATTATGTATGGGTGCATCCGACTCTGCCAAGTAGTCCAGGAGCCACTGATGCCTTGGTTCATCGAGACCATCGATGTCATTTAAGTGTTCCCTTCATTTCTTTGAGCAGTGTATCTGGAAAACTAAAGAAGTCGTTTTGCCGAACCCACAGATATCTTTTGGGGAGGGGGGATTAAAATCCTTTTGTTTTGAGGTATCTACAGATCCTGGATGTATCAAAGACAAAATCATTGGTTTGGTGCTTTCTGCAATAAAAATGTGTCCTTATTGAGTAAAGAACCAGAGGCTGGCAGTACTAGCTAGCCTTTACAGCAACATAAAGACTATTGAATAGTTAGGCATGAAGGCATGATGGAATGACCAACACTCCACAGCCCAGCACTTAGCTGCGCTCCTTTAGCAATATGCCATAAATCCTATAGTTCCTAGACTGCATGGCTAGCTATATATCATGGCTATCAGCCAGTCAGCACTCAGGATTCAAATCCCAGAGTTTATAATGCCCTGTTTGACACTATTCATAATCTACTATAGTCCAGAAACACACAACTGGGCTCCACATGAAGGTGTTTATGACTGTGTGGAGAAAATATCTTAATTGCCAGATGTACTGTAACTCCATGGTTGTACTAGTGTATAAGTCAAAATGAAGAGAATCCTCTTATAGCCACATGGGGGCAGAAAGGAGCACAGTGTGTGACATGGAATACAGATGGGTAGTTGAAGGTGACGGACTATATATTACATTTTTTGTTAGGGGCTTCAAATTGGCTTTGTACAACCATATGTACTTCGTACTGTAGTTTGCATCAACTGTTTGTTATGTTAATTCTCCAGTTAATCCGAATCTACTGACTCATCTTGTTGGAGAGTATGGCAGACAGCTCTACAGATCACTGGTAAAACACTGTCAACATGAACTATTGCATAATAAGATGTATATAAGCAGTACAGTATTTCCACATCTGGGTTCTAGTCTGTGGTTACCATTGTTTTACTTCAAATATTCCTACAGTCAACTGAGTTAAGTGGCCGGTGAAGACACTGTTTTTAAGCAAGTCAATGCTTTCATAAGAATTAAATGTAAAAAGAGCAATAAACAATATAGGTTTCTATGAATGTTACAGAAAAAAAATAATTTAACTTTCATAACAAACTGGTCAAACTGTGATACAGTGAAATGACAAAATAAGTACACCACCTGGAAATATAAATATTTGAGCTAAATTTTAACCTCATTCATTGATTACGGGTTAGTGAATTTAACAAACATGTTTGCTCACTCTTCTTTGCAGCGCTGCTTCAACTGTTCAACAAACATGTTCAAGGCTTTCTTCCACAGCCCTCGCAGTTCCCTAGAGTACTTTGATAGGATTACGATCTGGGGTTTGACCAGGCAATTTCATAACACTATTTAATCTATTTGAGCCATTTTGTTGTAGCTGGTATAAAATGGAATATAGTTATAGTTATAATATAAATATAGTTATAGTTGACTGAATGGTAGCAAGTTGTCCAGGCCCTGAATCAGCAAAGCAGCCCCAGACCATAATGCCACCGCCTCATGCTTTACGGTGTGTATGAGGTTCTTCTGTTCATAGTGTTTCATTTTTGCATAACCATTTTTGCATAACCTGGCATCAAAGCTTTGCACCTTTGAGCCAGTTATCCAGAGCACATTGTTCCAGATACTTTGGTCTTTACTTAGATATTGTCTGGCAAATATCCGTTGTGTCTTGATATTCTTATTTTAAAACAGAGGCTTCTTCCTTTCTGACCTCCCATCTACGCTAAGTTGTGCAAAGGTCTTAGAGAATTCTTTAAGCACCATCTGGTCAGGTCTTAGGCTGGATTTGGTGGGAGAACCTAAAGATTGCCAGTGGTCTGGGTGATCTGTTTAAAAAGGGGGTGATGTATTTTAAATGTTTGGAAATCAGAACTCTTTCTTCTAAGCGCCTGGGATAGGTCTTTTGATCTTGGCCTTATGTGTTGTAAAACACTCCGGGTTAAGACCAAACCAAGCCAAATCACTTTCGTTTATGGAAGACTGAAAGCTCCCAACCCTTTTCCCTGTCCCCCAGCAGGCCTTGGGTGGCCTGTCCATAGCCTGACACTCAGTTTCAGGAAACAACACAGAGAGAGGTAAGGCATAAACGGACACAAGCAACTATGCAAAGATGCCTGCCAGGCTTGCCTACTCGGGCCATTTCAGCTGGAAATATGTGGCTGCCCCAAAACAGCACTCAGGAAACCAAATTTCCCTACATTTAACAGGATAGAGAGAAGTGAGAGAGAGAGACGTGAGAGGGAGAACTGAGGGGGAGTTCCTAAGTAAGAACAGAGCATGTACTGTTTCATATTACACACTCAGTCAATTTGGGAACGGAGATAGAAAAGGATTGAAAGAGCAGCACAGTGGGATAGATAGGGCGAGCCCCGAGATAGACAGAGCAGCACAGTGGGATAGATAGAGCGAGCCCCGAGATAGACAGAGCAGCACAGTGGGATAGATAGAGCGAGCCCTGAGATAGACAGCAGCACAGTGGGATAGACAGAGTGAGCCTCGGTGCCCTGGGAGCTGGTGTAACTAGAAAGGAGTGGTTATGTTGCGGCGTATAGATGTATAGCTACACCTAGTTGTGTTGTTGGTGGCACGGGTGCGGCCTATATTTATGGATTGGCTGAATGTGGAAAATGGACTCCTTTGTAATGGTCGTTCTTCTGACCAAAGCGCTCATCGGAGGTAAAGTACTCTACTTCCATTATATCATTGTACTGTGCACTTATCTCGGGAAAATAGAAGGGACAGAAACAGACACACAATGCCAGAAACAATGTTCAGCATTACTGTTGGTGTGATGGGAAGGAGCTCAACACATTAGCAGCCAAGTCAAGTTAACTGGTATATATTTTAGACAAACACGTTGACCTGAACACTCATCTGTCTGTGTTGTCAGTAGCCGGGGCAACAATCACCCACAACAACACATTAAACCACAGATCGTAGCTAAGTGCACGAGCGCGTGTGTGCGTGGCTTTGTAAACAATTACAACGTCAACACAGTGCTGGTTTGATTGAATTCAGTCCTCTTTCTGACATCACTGTGTCAATATCTCATCCCAAATAGAACCCTTTTCCCTTAATAGTGCACTACATTCCAGCAGGGCACATTTAAACATGTACCCAGATCTCTACAGTGTTATGGACAGCATATTAATGAATATGAATGTGTGATGACATACAGATGTATGGACAAGACGTCTTGATGTATTGGATACAGGATATATAGTCACATCACAAGAACACTGGCTTAGGCCATCCATGGGCAAACCAAACACAAGACTTCAGTTCTCTGTACACACACACGTTATTTACAGTAGACAGATGGTTCTTGTTTTCCTGTTGTGTTTTTGTCTCCTTTCTCCATCTCTCTTCTCAAAGTAGATACATGTGTTCTACCTGTAGCTCTTCATTGTCTTCTGACATTTTGTCCATATTGTCTCCAGACTGACTGACTCCCTAGAACAGACTGGACCCAGCTGGCAGTGGTCACACACACACACACACAAACACAGACACACACAGACACACAAACACAGACACACCCACACACAGTCAGACACATCCCTTCTATAAAGTGTACTGTGGAGTCGTAAAGATCTGCTGGACCTGTTTAATCACTGAAACATAAACTACGGCGTTGATCTCCTCACAATTCTGCCATGTCAAACATGCATGTGGCCTTGCTTCATTGTGACAGCTCGTCCTAAGAGTCCATGAGACATGTCCTCTGATGCTCGTCCTAAGAGTCCATGAGACATGTCCTCTGATGCTCGTCCTAAGAGTCCACGGTTGAGACATGTCCTCTGATGCTCGTTCTAAGAGTCCACGGTTGAAACATGTCCTCTGATGCTCGTCCTAAGAGTCCATGAGACATGTCCTCTGATGCTCGTCCTAAGAGTCCACGGTTGAGACATGTCCTCTGATGCTCCTCCTAAGAGTCCATGGTTGAAACATGTCCTCTGATGCTCGTCCTAAGAGTCCATGAGACATGTCCTCTGATGCTCGTCCTAAGAGTCCACGGTTGAGACA
>JACXGK010007094.1:13760-26422 GCA_016801125.1 Novumbra hubbsi | reverse complement strand
TAGAGCAGAGATAGATGTAACGCAGATAGGGGAGCTTAGAGCAGAGATAGATGTAACGCAGATAGGGGAGCTTAGAGCAGAGATAGATGTAACGCAGATAGGGGAGCTTAGAGCAGAGATAGATGTAACGCAGATAGGGGAGCTTAGAGCAGAGATAGATGTAACGCAGATAGGGGAGCTTAGAGCAGAGATAGATGTACATCCCAATACTACTAACATCCATTCATCCTCTACTAAGGGCTCTGTCCCAATAATACTAACATCCATTCATCCTCTGCTAAGAGCTTTGTCCCAATAATACTAACATCTTCCCTTCCTCTACTAAGGGCTCCATCCTAATACTAACAACCTTTATCCATCCTTTACTAAGGGCTTTGTTGCAATACTACCAACACTCACCCATTCTCTAGGCCTGGTCCCAAAACTTGTTACATGCAAAAACTTAAAAGGTACTACTTGTAAAATGAAGTACAATAGGAAGTGGAGGACTATATTGTAGTCCTTTGACATGCCCTGTTTTGAACACAGCCATTTGACCAGGCACTCTAAACCCACCCAGGCCATCGAGAGACAAAATTAAAAGTTTCAAAACCAACGAGAAGGCTTTTGCGACAGGAAGGAAGAACGTTGAGAGACAACCTACCAGGAAGTCCATGCATATCCTTCAGGCTCTCCTCTATCCATCCTCCCTCGGTTTCTCTCATGAGAGCATCGCCTCCAACACTATGAACGTTGTCCGGGACACTCCCAAAAACACGTTTTAATAACTAGGCCGTAGCTTTGATCCTCTCCTCCATGAACCCCCGGCACCTGTCGCTCCTCTCTCCTCAGAGGCAAAGACCGACAGCGAACCCCTCCCTCCCTGCCCACTCGCTCTCTCTCTCTCTCTCTCTTCCTCTTAGCCTCGTACCTAAACCACATCCTCTATCAGAAGATCTTCGTGTATCTGCAGTGTTGTGCGTTTCCAACTCCGAAGGCCACAGAAAGAAACTGTCAGCTGTGACACATCGTCGCCAGACATGCGTGACAGCCGGTTTGCCTGCGAACGTCGAACATATTGAAAACCTCACTGACGGCATGAACACACCAACATGTCGGTGAGACAACTTTTTGACAGCGCAGCTTGGTTCTCCTAGCAAGGGCGCTGTTCTATCAAAATGAAACGGTTGCAAATGGAGCAGCAGTAAAAAACAAAAAAAGATAAAAAAAGTTTGGATTGTGTTTTTTCATTATCAGTTGTCAGTTGCAATGGTGTAAAGATAATGCTGTAAGCCATAATCATGAATTATAAAACTTAAAAGTATTTAAATGTTTCACGTTACGTGTAACGTAAGTGTCACTTTTTAATTTAAATTACATTTAAAGTTTAAAGATTTAAAAATGTTCATACCTGTACATTTTTCTCAAATAAAAGTGTGACGGAATCCAACTGTCTGAAATGATGATTCCCTGCTTTCCTAACCTCGGACAGTGTTCAGTAGATGGGTGATAAATCATGTGTTCCAACCAAGAGAAGTGTACAGTTGACATGTGATAAATCCTAGGTTCGAATGTCCAGTAGATTTTAATGATCAATGGTTCTGATTGAGGGATGTGTGATAGATCTCGGGTTCTAACCCAGGGAAGTGTACAGTAGATGTTAGATAGTGGGTTCCAACCCAGGAAAATGTTGAGATGTGTGATCCATTGATGGTTTGAACCCAGGGATGAGTTCAGCAGACGCAGGGAAGATCGTTGGTTCAGATCCAGGGATGTGTTCAGAGGATGTGATCCATTTGGGGTTCGGATGCAGGAACATTTTAGGTAGACAGGTTATTCATCTGAGGTACTTTATTCCAGTAAAAATCAACAACACCCTCTACACTCAGACGTTTAAAATCTGTGTAGATCCAGGTGAAATCTGACACACTACCTTCAACTGCTTTTGTATTTTGTATTTCAAACACTAACAGGTTGAAAAGACCCATCACAAAATCCCTCAAACCCACTCCCAAGCCAGAACACAGACCGCCTCCACAGATGAGGCACCGTGCATCTGAAGCTCCGTGATGTGGACCGACGTTGACGTACTGCAGAAGCAAACATTGTTTAGAACTTGCGTTCTTGCAAGAGCTTGGCAATATCAATAAATTAGGAGCTTTTGACCAACCACATCAAGGTGTTTCGCACACTTGGAGAGAACTGACATGATTGGACAAAATAATCAAACCTTGTTTGCCAGGATTTACAACTACAACCGGAAGACGAGCCGGGCGGACAGCCATCGAACAATCGGCTGTGGCGAAATGACCCAACATGGACAAGACCACAAGCTCCAATTGGGCCACTTATCATTAAGAGAAAAATGTAAAGGAACTTTACATTAGTTGCTGAGGAGCTAGAACTAGGAAGACCAGCCGAACCCCACACTTGTCTGAGAACCAGGGGTGTCAGGTCCAACAGCATGACATGTTAACCCAGACGCTCCAAGCAGGTCCAGTTCAAAACAGACTGAAGACTTGACAGATGTGGCACACATCTTATTAAGCAAGAGACAATGTAGAGATCGTTTTGGTGACAACACAGGAAATGGAGACTTTTAGCTTTTACACGTTTTATTTATTCATCACTAATCATCACTAAGTGCTCCCATGACAGCTATAACCCATGACAACTCCAACGCTTCTTACATCGTAGTCATCCAAGTTTACAAAGTAGAAAGAACAAGACACTTCCTGTTCCTGAAGGTGTGTGCACAGACACAAGTATTTCCCAAAATAAAATAGAAAAAATAAAAACAAAATGAAAAATAGGAAAATAAAAACTAACGTCATGTGCAAACATCAACCCTGTTCCCTCACCATCACCTCCCGATCTAAGACAAATGATTGGGGAGGAAAAGGGCAAACGTCACAGACACCAGTTCAAGGCCCAACCAGTCAGCCTGTCCACCCCCACCGAAGACAGCTCTGGGGTCAAAGGTTATATTACAGTCAGGGCCGAGCTGGAGCGGTCATGGGATCATTAAACAGATCTTTAGTCACGTTCCTCAATTCAAGTTCAACTAGAATACAAGGCAGTGATTTTGATTTGAGGGGCGACAGATTCTCTGGATCTCGGTAAGACAGATTTGCGAGTTATAAAATCCTTAAATAGATATTAGACTGTTTGTTCCATTTTGTATTTTTTCAGGGGGCATTTCTGGTCAAATTGGTGTCATGTTAGGATGCATTTTAAAATGTGATGCAGAGGACGTGGAGAGGATTAGGGAAGTGTTGGGTCTGGGTTCTGGCGGTACTGAGGGGGGACACAATCAGGGGACAAGGAGTAAGGAAAGGATTAGGGAAGTGTTTTGTCTGGGTTTTGGTGGTACTGAACGAGACAGAATCAGGGGACAAGGAGTAAGGAAAGGATTAGGGAAGTGTTGGGTCAGGGTTCTGGTGGTACTGAGGGGGACACAATCAGGGGACGGGAAGTGGGACACTACAGGCTTAATAGTATTAAGATGACCAGACAAATCGGATACACGTGAAGTCTAGAGGTCCAATGCTCCATAATCCAGACCTTCCCCACCTCTTCTACACCATCACACCCCAACACACTGATGTGAGGTCCTGCCAGGAGGCCACTTGACTCTGGTTCTGGCCCCCAACTCCTCTGACTCCAAGTAACCCACCCCCCTCCCACCCCCCGTTGTGTGTGTGTGAGTGTGTGTGTGGGGTGTGTGAGCACATGCGCTGGCTCAGCGGATGGTGTATCTGACGTAGGGCACCTCCACGTCTTCGTCCGTCAGGTCGTTGCAGCACAGCTCAAATACCAGGGCTTTGACGTGCTTCCCCAGCTTCTTCTTCGAGACCTTGGTTACTATTTCCGTCATCCTGTGGAAGAGAAGAGAGGCTCGACATTCTGCTCAGAAACTCGCCAATCACAGGTTGCTCGAAAGACAACGCAATATTGAGTCCAGCAACTAGAGTGTTGACGAGGAAAAAACTCACGGAAGTGCCAGTCTCTCCTTGAGTTTAGCTGCAGGCATGAAAAACGAATAGAGCATCGACACGCCTTGAGACAACATGGTGATCTCCAACTTGTGTTCATTCTGGAAGGAAGAGAGACAAACACTATAGAAACCCAACACACACTTATCAGAGAGACAGTCAGGCAACAGAGGAAAAAAGTACCTTAAAGTAGTCCAGGAACTCCCTCAGCGTCATCTCTTCCCCGTTGGTTTTTATGCCTTTCACCTCGAAACGATCCCACAGAGACCAGTCAATTTCATAGTACTAAAAACAGAAGAGATAAGGAAGAGGGGAAACAGAGCAGATGAGTAACGAAAAAGATATCCAAACAGGCCAAAGGTCAGCGGTAAATGTTCAGTGGTGAGGAAGGAGGGGGAGGGGGTGACACCCAACGTGTGACTCGGGGTTCAGAGAAGGAGGGGGGGGTGACACCCACCTTGTGACTCGGGGCAGCGATGGGTTCAGAGAAGGCGAAGAAGGGCAGCGCCAAGTTCATGAACCCATTCTTAAAGGACTCCACCTTCTGGTGTCCCTGGACAATCTTGAGGAGCTCCAGACACACCAGGCCCACAACGGCGGCGGTGGTGGTTGCTATCGCAGGAATGATCTTACCGGCTATCAACTTACTCTGAGGACCGAGGGAGCAGGTTAGGTGAACTACAATTCAAAAAGTTTAAGAAATAAAAGCAAAAACTGAAAACATTAAAATGCCACTAAGGTGCATGGTAAAAGTTTGTGCACTAACGGTCTTGACAATATGCCTGAAGGTCATCCACTACTACACTAACCAACGCTACATCTTTACCAGCCTGTGTAACGCGTATCAGCTTCCTGTGTGTCTGTGTACACCGTGTACCAGGTCGGAGAGGAAGTGGAGCGGTGGCAGATGTTATTGCTGTTCTACCAGCAACTGTGGTGACTTCACTACAACGTGGATTTAAAGTTCAGCAGAATCACACCGTGAGTGAGTTTTGTTCCTCTTCGTTTCTGTGCCTTACAAAGTCTAAAAGCGGCTCTGAACTAGTGACCTGATGGGAGATTGTTACAACAGTATTGTACCGCATTTCTCTAGAATGTAGATGAGTATCAACGGGGGAAGAGGAAGCAAATATCTTCATGGAAAGTGAAGAGATTAGCACTGCCATTAAAACAATGAGAAGGGTCAAAGATTTCAAACGTAGGCACTTACGTCAGACTTAATTTATATAAAATGGGAGCACACCTATAAAATGTGTTACACATTATGGACCTTTATTATGTACCAGTTTAATTAAACTGAATAGAACACATCACCACCCCCTAGTGGAAGGTTCAACTCATTGTACCCAGTGGCTTATAGACAGACAGTCGGGAAACATTTGTGGGTACCCCTTAGAAAACATTATAAATAATGGGATTGAGATATTTTAAACTAGTTTCTTTAATTAGCATCTCCAATCTTGTAATCAGTCGTTCAGCCTATTTAAATGGAGAAAAGTAGTCACTGTGCGGATGTAGTATCATGGTGTGCAGCACCCTGAACATGGACCAGAGAAAGCCATGTGGACAGTTGTCTGAGATCAGAAAGAAAATAGACAAGCAGCTTGAAGTTCCTGTGACAACAGTTTTAATATTATAAGTTCAAAGTCCATGGAATTGTAGCCAACCTCCCTGGGCACAGCCGCAAGAAGAAAAACGTGAATGGTAGAAAAAGAACCAAGGATTACCGCCAACGAGATACAAGCTGAACTCTAAGGTGGGCTCCATGGACTCAACTTTTGAAAGAAAAACACAAGACAGACTGGAATGTGCTAAAATGCATATTGACAAGCCATGGACAGATTAGTTACAAGTCACATCAGCTCTATGTTTGCAGACGAAAAAATTAAGCTTTCACAGAAAACACTAACTACAGCGAAAAAGGGAGGAGGCTCGTTTATGAGTTGGGGATGCTTTGCAGCGTCTGGCACAGGGTGCCATGAAATCACAAAGAAAGCAAAACGTACACCCCAGTGCCAGAATGCTCTGTCTCAGCGGTTTTCTAAGAGTCCTGATCTGAGTCAAACATCTAAGGACAGAGCTGAAACTTGCAGTTGGTAGAAAACACCAATCAAACCTTAAACTGCTAACGCAGTTTCTTTAGGAAGAGTAAGCCAAACTACCTGTTAACTCTTCAGACAGCATTTGATTGCAGGTGGGGCAACAAAATATTAGTTATGGGCCCCATCATTGTTGTCTATGCAATTTTTGTTTGTTTGTTTTACAATATTATGTTATGGAAAATCAAAGTCTGACTTCGATTAAATATAGATTATACAATGGTGGATACCAATTATTTTTGTCAGTTATTTCAGAGACAATTGTGTTTACTCGTTTTTGTGGAGGGGTACCAACAAATTTGACCACATCTGTTACAGACACCGAGTGATCCAACAAAACAATAATGTTGAGCATAAGTGAGACATTGTCCTACTTCCAAAACAAACAAAAAAAACATTTCACATGCATTTGAGCTTTATTTTAATTTTAGGAAATGAATCGCTGATTGCAATGCAAGAAGATGGAAGAAATATTTCAGCTAAACACTGTACCTTGTGTCTGTCTGCTGGGGGAATGTCATAGTTCTCTGCTCGGAGGTTGGATGCAGCCACAATGAAGTCCATGTGGAAGTTAGAGTCATCATCCTACAACACATTATTACCATGAGAAAGGCTTGGGGGGGATGCAAAAATACCAGCGGTTAATCATCGATAAACCATTTGCAAGAGGATCATTTTGAATATATTGACCTTCAAGCATGACCTATTCCTCAATCTAAACTTAATGCAATAAACATACGTTTTTCTAGTTTAGATTTTAACTCAAATTAGAAATATCATCTGTTAAAATTGTACATTTACAGAGCATTTAATGTGACAATGCATGCATCATTCACATTTACAATTCTCATGTTTTTTGCATTTATTGGTCTTTTATTTTTTTATTATTGTCAACATGCAAAACAGGTGTGGGGAAAAACCCAGATTCTGTTGTTCTTTGAGAAGCAAGTCGTGGTTGTGACAATTTCCCAAAAGCTAACGGAATTGACCAAGCTGACAAATCTACTACATATAAAACAAAAAGACTGGTGCTAAACACTGTAGCACATAAAATATCAATGCTAGCTAGCTATTAAAAGGTTTAGGTTTCCTACTGACAAGGGGGGAGGGGGTTTGCGGTCACAGAGTGCCACACAGAGGAGTCAAGTTTGTCAGCCCTCAGGATCCCCCTAACAGCCTGGGGCCACAGTTTCCTGCCTTACCTGGATCTGTGGACCTGAATCTATCACCTGCATGTAGTCCACAGCACAATAACCATGTTTTGGAAATTATAGGAAAACGACAGGCAAATCTTAACTCTGAGGTTCACATGAGCGTATTTAACCGCAGGGGGGAGGCGTACCAAACGGTTAGATAAACCGTGTACCGTTGTATCGCCAGTAAACCGATGATGGCAAGCATAGAGATCTGTTGGGCTACAGACAAGATAACTTGCATGTACACAGAAGCTCAGTTCATGTAATGAAACCTTTTCTCTAAAGAGGTTAGTTTCCACAAAACCCCCTACCTCACATTCAGCAGAAAAATGCACACCATTTCCAGGGCACGTGAGGTAGCGAACGAAGACAGTTGTGCGCGCGTGTGTGTGTACCTTCTCAAAGTCGACAGCGGTGAGTTTAAACTTAGAAGCAGCTTCGGCTCCAGGAAGCAGAGACTTGAGTTCCTCCAGCCTGTTGTCATCTACACAATCACACAGCAGAGAGAGGGACAGAGGTCAGGCTGTAGCTGACAAGGGTCACTGCTTGACATACAGGGAAACGGGCCAATGAGACACGTAGCAGTGGGCGGGGCATCTCACATGGCCGGTGACGAGAGGCGGAGCCTGTCTTGATAGTTTTATCTGATGACACATAATAAACAGTCCTGTCATCGTTCATTTCCCCCGACGGTTACCAGTTTTAAAGTGCGAAGAACGCGCACGGGTTGGTTATTTAAAACACACCGCAAAGCATCACCCGGACATACAGGCTAGTTCACATGGAAACGGATAGTAAACCTGGACCTTACCGACTGAAGCGTTGGCGCTCTGAAGCTCCTGGTCCGAGACGTGGATCTTGACCCCTGACCTGGGGACAAATGTGGGCACTGATAAACTGTCCAGGATCTTTGCCAGAGCGATGCGGTCCGTGGAGCCCGGCATGCCGTACGACTGGGCAAACAGGTTCGCTGCGGCCATCACATAGTCCATATGAAGGTCCTGGTGGGGAGTGGGCATTAATCCCAGAGGAGGACAGGGGAGTGGTCATTAATCCCAGAGGAGGACAGAGGGAGTGGTCATTAATCCCAGAGGGAGTGTTCATTAATCCCAGAGGGAGTGTTCATTAATCCCAGAGGGAGAAGTCACGAAACCCAAAGGGAGAGACAACTGGGAGAAGAATGACACAAAGAGACACTTACGTTGCTGGTGCTGAACTCTAAAGGGTGAGGACATCTCTTCGGACCTGACCAGAAGGGGGCGCCAGAGCTAGTCAGCTGAGAGATGAGTGAAAGAGAGAAGGATGCTGACATTAGTCAAGCAAAACAATAATCCATTGGAGTGTGTGTGTGTGTGTGTGTGTGTGTGTGTGTACCTGGTCTGGGGGGAAGTTGTGCAGCAGCTGGCGGATGTTGTTGCTGTACTGGCACTGCCAATGGTATCGCGCCCAGGTGACACAGTCCGCCCAGCTGTTGGGGCAGTCCGTCACCAGGCTCTTATAGACGGCCTCCAACACCTCCAGGGGCTGGGCACCAGGGAGCTTCAGGGTTCGCTCCAAGAACTTAGGATCTCTGGGGAACAAAACGTCACATCAATACCACTGACAACACATCCTTCTATGAAGTCTGTCAGGAGTCGGGGGGGGTCAGATACAGTAACCCGCAACGACAAGATGCTGAAACCGGTCCAGTTAGATGACTTACGTGAGATACTGCATGGCGTTCTCTGACGGCTGCTTGAACAGACCCTCAAACTCATCACGGGCCCACTACCGAGACACAGAGTTAGCCACCAAAGCCCCACACATCCGAGGGGTGTTAGTCTGGGTGAAGAGTGTGTGTGTGTGTGTGTGTGTGTGTGTGTGAGTGATACCTGGAGTGTGTGTTCGATGGCATTGGGGAAGTTCTTGAGAGTGCAGATGGGGATGGATTTCTCCGGCGGGTCCTGAGAGGAGCTGTATGACTCCGTGAGGAAGGGAATGACCACCTGGACGTTGCCCTTAGTGCCCAGAGTACCGGACTCTAGGAGGGGCTTCCTGTAGTAGACACACCGTCTGTCCATATACATGCCTAGAGACAGGAGGGCGGTGGAGGGACGCAGAGAAAAGCAACAGACAAAAGAAAAGATAAATAATGTGCCAATCTCCACAGACCGGAAGGAACGAGTTGCTTTGATTTAGGTTTTTTAGACCAGTGTCCCTGCACATCAGCTACTGAAGAACCCCCTCTGGTACAGAGTCCCTGCACATCAGCTACTGAAGAACCCCCTCTGGTACAGAGTCCCTGCACATCAGCTACTGAAGAACCCCCTCTGGTACAGAGTCCCTGCACATCAGCTACTGAAGAACCCCCTCTGGTACAGAGTGCCTGCACATCAGCTACTGAAGAACCCCCTCTGGTACAGAGTGCCTGCACATCAGCTACTGAAGAACCCCCTCTGGTACAGAGTCCCTGCACATCAGCTACTGAAGAACCCCCTCTGGTACAGAGTGCCTGCACATCAGCTACTGAAGAACCCCCTCTGGTACAGAGTCCCTGCACATCAGCTACTGAAGAACCCCCTCTGGTACAGAGTGCCTGCACATCAGCTACTGAAGAACCCCCTCGGCCCACCAAGCCCCCACACGGGTCATCGTTCTTACGTGCATCCACGTTGTCCAGGGCGTTGGCGACTCCGTGGAGGCTCTCGAAGAAGTCGTCATCATAGACGCGCTCTGTGTCCGGCCCCACGCGGTTCTGGTGGCCCGTGATCCGGACGGACGGGTTCATCTGCTTCACAGCAGCTGCGGCTGTCTCGCTCTTCATCTTTGTAACATCCCACGGCCTGAGTTTAAATGAAGGTGTGATTTATACCAAACGGGGCGGTTGAAATATATACATTTTAAAAAGCTTTTCACGTGCCTCACCTGAAGAGGAACTGCCTGTTGAGATTGGACTTCTCGATGGTGTCCATGTCTGTAACAATGACCTCACCCTCCCCGCTGGCCAATCCCATCATAGCAAAGTTCTTGAGCAGCTCACAGCCAATAGCACCAGCCCCAACCAGGAAGTAGCGTTGTTTAGCCAGCTCCTCCTGCAACTTGGAGCCAAACACAGCGATCTGGCTGTCATAACGACTGTTCCTCTGTGGAGGGAGATAGACATTAGTCATTAAATTTGAATGTCAGAACACTCAAGTAACAATCCACAGTATACTGTAGTGTGTGTGTGTGTTATACTCACAGGGGCACAGTCTTCCTGTGTGAGAGGCTCTGCTCCATCTTCAGGGAGACACTCTAGTGCATCAAAATACAGCCACTGCATCACCGGCATGAACTTGCCTGTACAGGCCTGAAAAACACCACAAACAGAGTTGGCAGGGGCCTGACATTCACCGCAAACAGAGAGGTGGCAGGGGCCAGGCAAACAGAGAGGTGGCAGGGGCCAGGCAAACAGAGAGGTAACAGGGGCCAGGCAAACAGAGAGGTAACAGGGGCCAGGCAAACAGAGAGGTGGCAGGGGCCAGGCAAACAGAGAGGTGGCAGGGGCCAGGCAAACAGAGAGGTGGCAGGGGCCAGGCAAACAGAGAGGTGGCAGGGGCCAGGCAAACAGAGAGGTAACAGGGGCCAGGCAAACAGAGAGGTAACAGGGGCCAGGCAAACAGAGAGGTGGCAGGGGCCTGGCAAACACCACAAACAGAGAGGTAACAGGGGTTTGAGAAAGACAGTGAGAAAGACAGTAGGCAAACCTTCAGGACTTCCTGTGCGGCCAGGCCACCAATGAAAGCGTTGAGTGGTGCAATGTCACCGGCCGCGACAAAGGCTAGTTTCTGAATAAGCTTCTCATCCAACTCCTCCACCTTGGCAGAGCCAGTCTGGGTGGAGTTCACCTCCTTGGCTAGGGACACCAGCTCCTCACCATCAGCCTGGGGAAAAAAAAACACATGGCAGATACCGTCGCTGGAGTAAGTAGTGTTAATGACACCTCGCAGAGTGGGGTGAGGGAGGGCCACCGACCGCACCAGCCACAGTAGCTAGTAGAAACATGTCCTTGATCTGACCGTGTGGCGGGTGAGGCGGGGAGACCGTGGGTGCGTGGGAGGACGGGTGAGGCGGGGAGGGTCATTATGGAGAGTCCATTTTAACACACCCAGCCCAGAGGGGGGCTCAGAATGCAAGCAGAGTAGCCAGCAGGCGTACCTGACACCAGGGCTTCGGCAGCCGGCTGTGTTGGGTCTGGAAGCTGTGCAGAGCCTGGAAGCCCAGGTGGAGCTGACCCGGGCGGTCAAACTTAGCGAAGTCGGTCAGAACAAACTCTGGCTCTGCCATCGACGTAGTGAGGGATTTCTAGAGAGAACGAGAAAAACAGGATTTGGACATGGTCAAGAAGTCTGCATCCCACCATAGACATCCCACCATTTACGAGCCCCAACAGAAAGAGGAGCAGTTGACTTACAAAGGAGATCTTTTTGGGCATCTTGACCTGAGAGACAATTCCTCCCCTGACGTAGTCAGAGAACCCTGTGGTGTCACAGATGCTGAAGGTGTAGGGACCTGGAGAGAGAGCAGGGTGTCTCCCAGTCAATCAGTTGTCTCACATCACAACCCACCTAATACCTCAAATACAATGGAAGTAGGCTGAGGACAGACTCATCTAATCCCATGGTTATCACACCACTACTGTAGTAACGAAGTAGGCTGAGGACAGTCTCATCTAATCCCATGGTTATCACACCACTACTGTAGTAACGAAGTAGGCTGAGGACAGTCATCTAATCCCATGGTTATCACACCACTACTGTAGTAACGAAGTAGGCTGAGGACAGTCTCATCTAATCCTATGGGAAACACATTTTAACCTGGGACTGGGTTAAGCCACAAGCAGGACTCCAACCCTGATCTCGCATTGATACTGCATGAAAACTGTTTTGTGGTACATGCTACAAAAAATAGGTAATTTCCAAAGACGTGTCGCAACAACAGAAGCCGAATATAGATGGTATCACTAAACACCATATCACTTCATTTCCACTGGCTAACAGACGACTCACCGAGGGTCTTGATTTCTACTGGTTGGCAGCCGTTGAGTTCTGTCATTCCCTGCACCTCCGTGAACGTAACAAAGTCTCCGCTCTCAAACCCGTGGCGAGCCTCGTCCAGACAGGTCACCACAGCGGCAGCATCCTACACACAGAAGCAGACATGAGACCTGCACACAAGGAACCCAAACAGTACTAGGAACCCAAACAGTACTAGGAACCCAAACAGTACTAGGAACCCAAACAGTACTAGGAACCCAAACAGTACTAGGAACCCAAACAGTACTAGGAACCCAAACAGTACTAGGAACCCAAACAGTACTAGGAACCCAAACAGTACTAGGAACCCAAACAGTACTAGGAACCCAAACAGTACTA
>JACXGK010007094.1:0-13660 GCA_016801125.1 Novumbra hubbsi | reverse complement strand
CAAGGGTCTCTGTTAGGTTCAAGGGCAGATTGGATGCTCTGCTGAACTAACCCTAGGGTCTCTATTAGGTCCTAGGGCAGATTGGACGCTCTACTGAACTAACCCAAGGGTCTCTGTTAGGTCCTAGGGCAGATTGGATGCTCTACTGAACTAACCCTAGGGTCTCTGTTAGGTCCTAGGGCAGATTGGACGCTCTACTGAACTAACCCTAGGGTCTCTGTTAGGTCCTAGGGCAGATAGGACGCTCTACTGAACTAACCCTAGGGTCTCTATTAGGTCCTAGGGCAGATTGGATGCTCTACTGAACTAACCCAAGGGTCTCTATTAGGTCCTAGGGCAGATTGGATGCTCTACTGAACTAACCCTATGGTCTGGTTAGATTCTAGGGCAGATTGGATGCTCTACTGAACTAACCCTAGGGTCTCTATTAGGTCCTAGGGCAGATTGGATGCTCTACTGAACTAACCCCATGGTCTCAGTTAGATTCTAGGGCAGATAGGATGCTCTACTGAACTAACTAGGGCCTTGGGCCAAACTAACCTTGGTAATCATGGAGATCATAGCAGTGAGAGGCTGTTCTCCGTTGGTGTCAAACACCACCATGTCCTCCCCGAAGTCACAGAAAAGCTGTCCGAAGAGACCCCGCGTGTCAGCCACAACCAGCTTTATGCCCTTGGAGTGACACTGCTCCCCCAAGCGATGTTGTTCCTCCAGCGGGGAGTTGGTCAGCACCACCACCTGCAACGGTGACAGGGAAGGTGATGGGTAATGTAGTTCTACTAGGCAACGGGAAAGCTGATGGGTACTGAAGTTCTACCTGGAACTGAGTCAGGTAGTCATCAGTCAGGGCTCCAGTGTAAGCAACTACAGGCACATAGCTGTTGAGCTCTGCCAGGCGAGTCTGAGAGACCTCAGCTCTGTTCTTCCCCAGGTCTGCCTCACGCAGGTAAAACTGGAGACAGAAAGACAGAGGGTTAATACAAAGAACAAACAGTACCGTGTATATGCTGGGGGGCCGTATTGAGGATTTGGTTGGAAAATATAAACAGTAGCGTTGGTGGTCAAGAATGTTACTTCTCATCAACCTAGTTACTGAGCAACTACATAAATTAAGATAAACATATTGCGAATACACAAGCTAGACCCCCCCCTCTGGCAAATACACATGCTAGACTCTGCCTCAGAATACTACACGTACAGATCTACCTGGATGAAGTGAGAACATCACTGAGAAAGCGGATGAAGAGCCACAGCGCTGTACCTGTGAGGAGAGGTCTCGCCACTCGGCCAGTCCCTGGTCATGCAGGGTAACACTCTTGACCCCCCCGAGGATGACATTCTTGGCGATCTCCACGCCGAGTCCTCTCAGCCCAGAGATGAGGACGTTGGAACGTTGCATGCGCTTCATCGCCTCGTGGCCCAACACGTAGCTGCAGAGAGATGGTGGCAAATGGTTTCAAACAAGCCTGCAGGGGATGCTCTTGTGGACGGAATAAACAACGGTCTTTAATGGCTCACGTAATCTAATTACAAGCAGCAAGGGTTTGTATTTTCATTATATGGATGAATATTTGGTAGGGCAGTGCTTTAACCGTTGCAGTGATTTTCAAGCACCACCGAACCGGAAGAATTTGGCAGAGATTTTACTTCCTTCAGTTGAGGAAAGACGCCAAAATACAAGCAAAACAGGAAATGGCTTCACCTGGGAAAAGTGTGGGTAAAAACAGTACTTACAGCTGTCTGGAGTACAGGCCTTCATCAATCTCAGCATCACTGCCATTCTTAGCCATGCCCTGCAGAAACAACAGCACCAAGTATCAGTCACGGTCACCCTGCCGGTAGCCAGGCCTAAATGTAACACATGCGCACAAAGCGGATGGATCTTAGCCTTGACAGGTCGATGGTGGTCACAAGGCAGGGCTCTCTCAACAGTCAAACAATATGCCCAGCGCTGACTGAACCAAGCCCCTCTGCAAAGCCTGTGGCAGGAATCCAAGGGGAAATTGGTACACAGCGACTGGAACCCACGCCTGCCGTGTGTGTGTGTGTGATTGTACTTACGTTGGCGGGTGTGTGAGCTAGTTCAGTTGTGAGAGAGTTCGAGGAGGAACAGTTGGATGCCGTCTTCGTCTCTGAGTCTGACACGCGACGCTTCTTGGACAACGGCGAGCTGGACATCTGAAAAACAAAAGAAACAATTCAGAGACAAACATTAGACCGACACACTCATCACAATGGGACTAAACACCGTCAGCCGAGATACATGGACCATGAACCCTGAAGCTCCGTGGCTGCCTGACTCATTCAAGGCTCAAAGCAAAACATTCAATGAGGTTGGTCGAAACAGTCCACGCACATTAGTGTACATCTGTCATGAGTCAACGCCACAAGTGCATGTAGTATGCAACAACCCGGAGTGACGAGTGAAGCCACCCACCCTCCTCTTCATTCAAGCATTAACACCACATCCATCCGGCAAACACCCAGCCCAGCAGAAACAAAGAAAGTGATTCCTAGGATAGAGCAGCACCACGGGCCCCCAGCCAAACACAGTTCCTGTAGAACACAGGCCAGCCAGGGGGATGGATATGAATAGCAGCATTATCACTGCCTTTCAGACACAGAAACTGAAAGAGGAGAGTTGTACCCATACTGGTTTTGTTTAATACCCCTAAAAGCAGAAACCATCCCTACTACCGAAACACAAAAACTGCTGATTCATTAAAAACGCCCCCCACTGCAGTGAAATGAAAGGCCTCCTGGTGGGGCCTTGTTGTCAAGGGCGCACTGAACAACAACAGGCTGGGAAACAAGGACATAGAAGCTTTTACCATTTGGCAAGAGAGGTTAGTAAAGAACATTTTTGACAAAGATGCTGTTCAGAGAGCAAATCTGTCCATAATGCCTGAAAATGGCTACAAAATACTAGATCACAATCCCACATTCAGAACGAGGGATGAGTAGACCAGTAAATAGCCAGGGAATTAGTGGGATTCAGAGATAAGACAGGATGGTCATGGTGGCCAGTATGGAAGCACGAATTAACTTCCAGTTTATGATAACCAGCCAAGAGGCGGACATTCTGCATTCACTACACCAGCCTACCGATCTGCAGGGAACTGTACGTCAAACAAATCTGACGTCCAACAGCTTGAATACAAATGATTAACACAAAACATGTAAACAGACCTACTCAAATCTGAAATATCGACACACGTAGCTAAATCAAGACAAGAAAAAAGAGGAAAGGGCAAAATAGAAAATAATGACAAAGCAAAACTTAAACGAAACCTAACGGCTACCAACACGATTTCCCGTATTGATGAATAACAAGTTGGACAAGGATGTCAATTATCTGGCAACAACAACAAAGAGAGAAGAGATTTACTAGGCCGTGTCGCCAGACAGCTAGTTAATCACATAAGTGATTTGGGGAGGGTATCACTGCCAGACACAGTGAAAATATTAATAACTAACAAGATAGCATCGGACTGCTTAGCTGTTTGTCGGTTACCGGAGAATTGCGTTTCAGTTACTCGACTGCGGCCTTACACTCACAATGCGGAACCAAAGTTAAGGTTGTGTTGTCAATGTTGGTCGCAACAACGGATAGCAAGCCATTCAGTGGTAGCTGGTAAACATCAGAGACCCCAGATAGCAATAGACTATGACTAAGCAGCCGACAAAAGTCGACCTGAAATAAGTCTTTAGCTAGCAACATATGTTAGTGGCTACCGCTAGCAAGCTAGGACTTATGCCCATTGAATTGCCTGGCTTACCAATAATCCTTCTCTGTCCCTTCTCAGTGCAAACCGCTCCTCTCGTGTGGGTCTTAACGTCAATAACAACAATGATGGTAGTTGGCTGATTAAAAAAGAAACAGAATGCGATTTGAACAGGCTTTGGACTGTAATGTCGAGTCACCGTGTCGTTCGTGGGTTGAGTCCTGTGTAATCGCGTTGCTGGCTTTTGCGACTGGAAGACGGGAACAAAACCAAAATGGCAGATGGTTGAAAAGGGGCGGAGGGCGTCGAAACATACAACAGGAAAGGGTAGCCTCAGCACGCTCTGTCAAACTCAGTTTCTCATTGGCTGAAGCAGTGTAAAATCTGTATATAGCCCGCCCACCTGTCCGTACAAGTGCGTGCAGCCGAAGTGCTCTCTAGAATATTGTACAGTGACCTGGATAAAAGTACCCCGTTTGACTCGGGAAATGACAATACTGTATTCCACTTGGGACGAAGTAATTGCAAAATCACATCGGTGTTGAAGGCGTCATAATTGCAGTAACATATGTACTAACTTCGAATTGACAGACTGTCAGAGGCGCAAAGACGCGTGACTGAAAATTGTCTTACGTCTAGGTTTGTGTGTCATGTCACCCGAGGGAATGCTTTGAACCCATTCGGTCTCTCGTTAGTGGTACAAACCATACATTATATAATTACATGCACCTTTTAACGTCCCGTATAAAATAACCAATTAATTAAAATCATATCACATGCAGCATTTAATTTTAAACTCATCGGGCTTTATCCTAGAAAAACACTTTAGAATTAAGTAAACATTTCACGTAAACACAATGGCACAACAGGAAACAAATCAAATAGGTAGCATTCTCTGGACCGCACAAAACAGCCTACATGTGTGCGATGATCGAAAGAGGCCAACTGACAACATGCACAGGCATGGATGAGGCTGAACTGCCAGAAGACAGATGCAGCTGGTAAGATGCAGTGCTTCCTAGTTAGTATGGATGCAGCAATGTGCATGCCTGTGACATACCACCACATCACTAGGTCGAAAGGTTCTTAGTTTTAGATAGTAACTGCAAAAATACTACGAACAGCCTTCTATAATGTCTTCCAAACCAAGTAACTGATATTGTGCTGAGACATATTTTAGGGTTAGAGGGTGATCATTCTTAGGAGAATTAAGTCGAGTGGATGTTGGGGGAGGGGGTGGTTGGCAAATGACAAAGGCCCAAGTGGGCCGCTTCTTGCCGGGTGCAGAAAGAAATCGAGTACCGGGCAAGATGATCGGATCTATAGCGCAGCTGGAAAATGAACATTCATTCAGCTAGTTGTTTCGCCATTATCGTTATAGATGTTCATCACTCCACCTCTTCTGTAATGGAACGACCTTATTATATACATTGCACTGTACATGCTCACACTTGAAATGCTCACTCAATGTTGCCACGGGAGTTGATCACCTAACGTCAAATCCACGACATGTGTAGCAAGCTCGATTTACCCTGGCGTCATGTCCAAACAAAGCCGACAAAGCAGCGCGAGCTCGTCTAATCTCGCTGGTTATAATACGTTGATAGCTAGCTGGCTAAGTATCCAGTGGCTGGCAAGTGTATAAAGCTATGAAAAAGAACTTAATAGCTAGCTTCATGGCTAACAGTTGCGTAGATGGAAAATAATATTTAGCCACTGGTTTGATTACGTCGACGTTTTAATAAAGTAAGCTAGCTAGGGAGCTAATAGCTATGATTAGCTAACGGCACAGTAACTGCTATTAGTATTAATTCAAAGACGTTAAGAGAGCACACTAACTTAACTATCTTTAAGTTAACAGGTCATCACATAAAAGACAATCTGCCACCATATGTAGTGCATCATTTCATGTCGACATTTCCTTGGTGGCTATTTTGGCTGAGAAACTTGTAACGTAGATGACTGATCCGTTATTAACGCTGATAAATTGACTTGCGTTGCTAGCTAACGTTAGCTAGCTAAAATAAACCAACTGAGGGGACAAAACGGATTCCAACGACCACCACTGACAGAATCACCAAGCAAGTTAGCTAGTTAGCATCAGCGACTAAGTATGCAGAACTCACCACATCCGATATTACTCGGGCCTGATTCGTAGTATCAAAAAAACAAATAAACCTTGAGTCTAGGTAGCTAAAACGCTAACAACAGACTTGACTCCTGTGATCTCAACGATGAGAAACAAAAAATTACGGACAAAGTGGCGGGATCTGCGTGACTTTTCGCACTGCTGGACGGTTGCCTGTCCGGCTATTCCCAACAACGCTTGGAATCTTCCTCACGCTTGCACAAGTATTTCTTCAGTTGCAAAGCAAAGCAGCAACATGTGCACAGAGAATGAACGACCCCAAAACGTGGACGATTTGAAAAACACAAGGTATAAAAGCTCGTTGATTTAACTAAACTATTCCAAATATAATTATATCAATGCTTTGAAAAATAAAACATAATTTCCACTCTAAAATAAATAGGCGAAGTAGATATTTTATTTATAAATGTATTTGATAAATATTGGAACACCCCCATTAAGATAGCCCAACTGTGGTCATCCTCGCGCAAGGCCTGATGGGAGACGTAGGCACATGCTTGATATTTAGTTAAGATAAATATTTTTTTTCTTAGTTACTGCATTCAGATCATCTATCTAAAAGGTATGGTACATAAAACTACATCGCTGTAATTTAAAATCAAATATACCTGAATAAATAGAAACTTTTTAGATTAAATTCTTAAATTATTTTCGTCACATTGTCTGCTCTGGATTAGATTTGACGGTCTTTCAGTTACTGGTCAGACACTGTAACTGTTGCCAATTTTACTCCAAGTCTGTACCCAGGGGTTCCCAAAGCCTTCATATCAAACATCAGGACTTCTACTTTCCCTTTTGTTGTGGTCATCCACAATTAAGCATTTGTCGTAATAATTTTGGGCTTACGTTTTTTAAAGGCTCTTGTTTGAGATCAGAAGCATCCTGTCATGAATAGAGTCTCTGGATTCCATTAACCAAGATACTGGAGTCCAGAAACAGTCAGACAGAACAGAAACACTTTGTCATCTAGTGGACAGGTTGTGGTACTACATTTACATTTTAAGTCCTTTAGCAGATGCTCCCACAAAGACTGACGGTAATTGAGTGCAAACATTTAATATATATATTCGCATTGGCCACACTGTGGAATCCAACCCACAACATGTGTAGCTGGATTGTTAGAACAGGACCTTTCAACTCCTGTGTTGTTGGTTTCTTGCTTGGTTCTACAGAAGGGTTGTCAGACATTTACAGCATGGACCTCCAGAATGATTGTATTGTCAAGCCAATATGTGCATTGAGTTATAGATGATATCACAACATTCCTATACTGTGATCTATTTAACACTACATTTTATGTTTAAGAATCAGATTTCAGCCTTCTACTGGATCACAATGTTGAAGATTTTATTAAGCAACAAAACAGTCATAACTTTGCCTTTCAAGATTAGCAAAAAGCCACAACATAAAACCGTTATACTACTGCATACAGTAATCCTAATTGAAGGTCCTGTTGGATGACCAAACACTTCCCACAGCATCAGAACGGTGCAACAATAAAAACTATTTTAAGATGCAGTCTGGGACTTGTTTATCCTTCTACTTTTGTCTACATGTACTGTGTGTCCTTTTTATGTGCCTCATATATAAATTACATCTTTATCATGCCTCAAGTCGGCCATGTTTGAACTCACGATTCAATGACATGGGGTACAAGTCAATAGATTTCATTGGGCACAATTTCCGGGGGGGCTATTTAGCTCGACAGTGCCTCTCCAACAAATTGTGGCCAAACATCGAGGGCTGCATCGGACTGCATCTTCGATCCAATTTGATTGGAGAAATCAGACTTCCGAAAACTAGGTCAACATTGTGTTTGTGGGCATGGAGACATCAGGAAGTCACAGCAGCAAAACACACCTGGGTCTGGAAATTTTATTGAAAGACTTGCAGACAAACAGACAGATCACATAAGATTATAGTATACAAGTAAAAGGTCAGACTTAGAGTCATGAGGAGTAAAGCGCAGAACCTATACGAGCCCACAGGATGTCAAAGCCATATGACTTGAAGTCAATAACCCAAGTGGCACCCGTTTTTCTACTGGTGCTGGTATTTCACCTCTATAGTCAATAGGGTGCAATTTTAAAAGTAAGCAGATAGGGAGGGGCCATATACAGTCTCCAGAAAGAAACACAGATAATACTAACATCAGAAGGAGAGGGGCAAAGCAACAGACAGTGGAATAAGTTATCAATCGAAATGAATCAACAAGTAGGAGGAAGTGGAACAGGGTGTGTGTCTGTGTGAGTGGGGAGGGGGTTAAAAGTCAGACATGGTACATGCATAAACATTAAGTGACATGGTCAGTCAGTGTATGTAAACAATAACATCACACAGGGGCATCACTTCCCCACGCAGTTCTCTGTAGCAGAGTCCAAAAAGCTCCTGATTATAATGAATGAGAAGTGACAGGTTTAATGGCAGGGTCAGTGGCTGGGTCAATGGCAGGGTCCATGGCAGAGTCAGTGACAGGTTTAATGGCAGGGTCAGTGGCTGGGTCAATGGCAGGGTCCATGGCAGAGTCAGTGACAGGTTTAATGGCAGGGTCAGTGGCTGGGTCAATGGCAGGGTCCATGGCAGGGTTAGTGGCAGGGTCAGTGACTGAGTCAATGGCAGCATCAGTGGCAGGGTTAGTGGCTGGGTCAATGGCAGTGTCAACGGCAGTGGCAGGGTCAGTGGCAGGGTTAGTGGCTGGGTCAATGGCAGTGTCAACGGCAGTGGCAGGGTCAATGGCAGTGTTAGGTTCAGTGGCAGGGTCAATAGCAGTGTCAATGGCAGTGTCAGGGTCAATGGCAGGGTCAGTGCCAGGGTCAGTGGAATGCTTTCTACAAGGAACAGCAGTGAAAAATACCTCTTAAAATGAGGAATGGAGGATATGGGAGGGCTTTATTCCATTATGGAGAGATCACAATAGCAAGTTACAATACCAGTGGTGTGTTGTGGATGGGAGGGAATCAGTGATTCATTTAATAAGCCATGAGACACAATACTCTGTCCTGAGTCATAGAACCAGGGGTGGACTCATTTCCACTGCAAGTTCAATCTCCCTTTCTGACACTTCAGTTGAAGTGAACCTTCTGGATCTCATGTTCAGGACATATCTAGCGTAAACACTCATTCCTGCGTAAAACCCACCGCTGATGGTACCAATATCCACCGATGTCCTCACAATGAAACAATGTAATTAATGCATGGATGCGATACAGAAGTAAATGGAGCACATACAGCAGGGCACGGACAGAGGGAGCCTCGAAACTCTGACCCACGTCCAGCGTGGGGTATTTCCCACACGCGTTTCTATGGCGTTTCCTTCGTTTTTAGTTGAGTTAACTCTTTACTTCCTTGTTACTTTAGAGACTCAAAGTGGTGGTGCGAATGTCATTGGATAGAAACAAACCCCGCCCCACTCAAAGCCCCCTCCCTAGTCTGGGGGATGGGCATTGGCTATAATGACCTGCTCCCCTCTGTCCGTCTCTCTCCTCCTGCTCGCCAGTGGGTTGGCCAGGGGAGTGGGTGGGCGGGGAGGGAGGAGGGTATGAAGGAGGGGGAATCGTGAGGTGGGGGAGGGAGGGGAGGGGTGGCCTGAGCGTGGTGGGCAGGGGTGGAGGCGGAGTGGTGGAGGTGAGCGAGTAGGATGGGGAATGAGTTTGCTGAAGATGGGCGGGTGAGGAGTGTGTGGACGGGGAGGCGCGGGGGGGTTCCGGAGGGGGGGGGCAGTCACTGATCTGTTCCAGGAGAGAGGGCAGGTCCCCCTCAATCTTCTCCAGCACCGCAGCCATTTGCTTCTCAATCTGTTCGATCACGCTGTCCATCTGCCAATCGGTGGCCCCGCTGCCGTGGCCTGTGTGCTCCAGACCTGCGTAAGCCCCGCCTCCAGGCCCACTGCTGTACAGAGAGGAGCAGTAGGAACCCCCATACCCGCCCAGCTCCACTGGGCTGTATGCTGGGGACCCCATGGTGTAGCTGTACCCCCTGGACAGGCTGAACTCTGCATTGTGCCTATCTGACCTGTGCTCCCTGGACATTGTGTCACCTCTAAGGCCTAACCCTGACCCAACCACCCCCGACCCTGACCCAACCACCCCAGGCCCTGATCCAACCACCCCCGACCCTGACCCAACCACCCCCGACCCTGATCCAACCACCCCAGGCCCTGATCCAACCACCCCAGGCCCTGATCCAACCACCCCCGACCCTGATCCAACCACCCCAGGCCCTGATCCAACCACCCCAGGCCCTGATCCAACCACCCCAGGCCCTGTTCCAACCACCTCTGGCCCTGATCCAACCACACCTGACCCTACTACCCCCTGTCCTGATTCAACTACCCTTCGTCCTGATCCAACTACACCAGGTGCGGATCCAACTACCCCTGTTCCTGTCTCTCCTTCTGTCTCCATCCCAGTTCCGACGCTCATGGACCCCACACCAAGCCCACTTCCTCCACCTGCATGTTTCTCTGCCACCGCCTCAGGGAGCTGGGTCTGACACCAGCTGCTGTCCTCCATGTCCTGTCTCCTATCCACCGGCACCTGCACCCCTGCTCTCCGGTCAGCAGGGGGTGCTGTGGCAGCAGGAACAGTAGCAGCTGTAGCGGTAGTAGAAGCAGGGCCTGTGTTGTGGAGGTGGGCGGCCATCTTGCGTCGTTGGGTCGTTGGGGTGTCAGAAGTGACGCAGGATGATTGCTTTTTTTCAGATCTTCTGGGCAACAATGAGGCTGAAATGTCATGGTCAGGGATATGTTCCTGGGGCTCGGTGAGTTCAGAGGTCACAGCGGGGGTAGGAGGTGTTTTGGGGCCTGCAGTAGTTTTAGTGGAATACATTGCGGCAGCCAATTTGCTTGAGGCCTTCAGCACAACTTCTGTCTTCTCTGGCTCCTCCCCTTGAGGTTTGAAGGTTGCATTTGATTGGTGAGGAGGCTGGGTGAGTCCCTCCTTGGTGGCTGAAGGAGAGATCTTTCCACCTACACTCCCCTCACCTTCCCGCTTCTCCTCGCCTATACCTCCATTTCTCGCCTCACGCTCCGGACTCGCTTCAACCGTCACCTCCACCCTACCTGGTATCTCCTCTCCTTCCTTGGACTCCCCCAGTTCTCCTCCTCCCCTCTTACTCTGCCCTCCTTCCTGCAGGCCCCCACTCTCTAATCCACCCTGACGTCCCGCTTCCCTGGCTGCTTCAGCTGCGGCAGCTTCAGACGCACGGAGACGTTGCATGAATGTGGTCACTCTGATCGCTTTCTGTTGGAACAAACGAAGAATAGAGAGATGGAGAGAAGAGAAAGAAAAAAAAGGAGAGAGGGAAAGAGAGAGAGATGAGAATATAGGGAGAGAGAGCAGGAGAGAGAGAGAAAGAGCAAATCATAGAAGAGAAAGAGGGGACGAGAGTGAGATGAAGACAGAAAGGACGAAATGAAAAAAGGTGGATCGAGGATGAGAAAGAAAGAAATGGAGAAAAAGAGAGAGCAAGACAGAGGGAGAAAGAAAGACAGGAAGAAACAGAGGAAAAGGAACAGAGGAAGAGAAAGAAACAGGGAGAAAAAGAGAGAAGAAGACAAGGAGAGAGAGGGGGAGGTTGATCGGGGAAGAATAAGAAATATTGTCAGATCAGATCTCCCAGAATGCACTGTGACATCCCAAATTACATCTTCAGTATAGCCTTGGGCATGTACAGTATAGTTGCTTCTAATTGGGAGGTAATATGGAGACATATTTAGCAATGGAGCACTGATATCAACAGTATCAGTGAAGCAGTAACAAACACCAAACACAGGGCTGGAGCAGGAGAGAAGTTGACCATCACAACTCTCAGTTTCCGGTCTGCCCTGCAACAGAGATTGTGTGTAAACTTTCCGCTCTAAAAATAAAAAATAAAATAACTCAATGATCTGGACATCTCCAGAAAAATACCTTATAAGAAAATAATCTGGTGTGATGTTTTTCATTGGCTGTCTAAATGCAGCTAATGAAGAACAGAATATGGATCCATAAACCAGGAACCCATGTGAATCATTGCATCTCAGTACTCCAGTGGCCTCCTCTCTTCAGCTTCTTTCACTCTCTCCTTCATCTGCGTTGACCATGGCAGAGCTGAACAGGAAAGAGGAGAAACCTTTATAGCCTCCGGCCTTTTGTCTTCCACCTAACCTGCGTTACCCGGATCCGATCAGGGTGGGGGGAGGACGGCCTCACCATGAGCATTATGTGATCTAATAGAGGTGTTGTAATGGCTATGTCATTATGAGTGCATTGATACTATTAGGACACAGCAACTTTGAGAATGAACCGGGGAGACCGAGAGCCATATTGGAGTTGTGTCGTAATTCAAGTTGGTCTGTTCATATTCACCATAACAAGCCATATTCACCAATCAAAAGAGAGTATGGAAGCTTGAATTTGTGCCTGTGGAACCTAGTAACTACGTTCAGCTTTGAACAATGACCTCCACTTAAAGGGTGCAGTCATTAGGCTGAGGCCATTTCATACAGATGAACGATAAGAAATGAGGAACGGAAGCTAGGAAGCCACTTGAGATGCACCTGAAGAAGTGAGTTGGGGCAGAGTGGATGAAACTCTTGCGGGATTGGCTGAAAGACAGTGGGCTGGATCGGAGTGGGAGAGGCTTAGAGAAGAGAGACTCCTCATCCCACCAATCAGACATGACCACACGTTTCCTGTCCAATAAACTGGATAGTTCTCACCAGAGGGAGGGTCATAAGGATTTCTCCCAAATGGCATCCTAGACCCGACATAGTGCACTATTTCTGACCAAGGTCCATCGGGAATAGGGTGCCATTGGGCGAACAGCCCAGTTATCTCTAGGATAACACTCACAACCTGATTACCAAGAGAAGCGAGGTAATGACAGAAGAAACGAGTGATCATGCCATGTGGATTGGTGTGTGTTTGTGAGCAGGTCTTTCTTCCTCTCCTCTCTCCAGACCGACAGGAATCTACGGTACCTTCAGCTCCTAGGAACCACATGCAGAGGGAGAAAGAGGGTTAGGATGTTACTCAGGATGCTGAACACCTGGATGTCCTTCATCATCACCTTCATCATAACTTTACAGCTGGATATCCTTCATTTGAACCATCTTCTTCACTGTACACCAGGATTTCCTTTATCATTAGAACTTTACACCTGGATATTCTTCATTATCACCATCATCATCATCATCATCATCACAATACACCAAGATATCCTTCATTATAACCATCATGATAATTATATACCTGGATATCCTTCATAATTAGCCTCATCCTCACTATAGACCTGGATATCCTTCATCATCACTATACACCTGGATATCCTGTATCATCACCATTATCATCACAATACACCAGAATATCCATCATCATCATTATCACTATACACCTGGATATCCTTTATCACCACCATCATCATCACTATAAACTTGGATATCGTTCGTCATCACCATTATCATCAATGCACACCTGGATATCGTTTATCATCAGCATCATCATCACAATACACCAAGATATCCTTCATCATCACCATACACCAGGATATCCATCATCATCATCACTATACACCTAGATATCCTTCATCATCACCATCATCCTCATTATACTTGCACCCATAATTCCCAATATTTAGTAAGTATAAGGTGATCAACTTTTGAAATAATTATTGTGATTACTGTCTTTTCAAGAAAACCATTTCAGGTTTTTTACAAATATTAACCCTGGAGAGGACTGTTATACCCTGCCCAGCCCCCAGTATACCCTGCCCAGCCCCCAGTATACCCTGCCCAGCCCCCAGTATA
>JACXGK010007093.1:0-26441 GCA_016801125.1 Novumbra hubbsi | reverse complement strand
GAACTGTGAATGTCTTGTCAAGATATGTTATCCTTTAGACACACTTTGTCTGTCCTCTTTAATTATTGGTGGTAATCGTCAGAGTCCACTTTGTATCTAGAGATTAAGAAGGTCAAGTGATGGTAGCCAGCCACATAGCATCCTGCATTCCACGCTGTTTTCTTCTGACAGTTATTGTAGACCAAATGCTGCTGAAAGTGTTGTTGGGAAGGCAGTAGGGGGCACTGTTCCCCCTGGGGATGGCTTGTTAATCAATAGTATTGATTTGTTTTTTAAGTCAGACTAGATCAGGGGTCTTCAAGTTTTACACTATGAGGTCCGGAGCCTGCTGGTGTTCTGTTCTCCCTCATCATGAATTGCACCCTCAATAAGACTCTAATTAGGGGGTTGCAGTGAAAACTGTCTTGGAACTGTCTTCAAGATCCAGAGTTGAATACCACTGGACTAGATTTTTGCTGTCAAACTTCTGTTATGAGTGGCGGTCTGGTAGGTTAAAAGGAAGATTTGCTAACCAGCATCATTATCAACTGTACTCAGTGTGTCAAATTTTTAAATGGAAAGTTATATTGTTGTATAGTTTCTTACTGTCCCACGGTAGTAACATTGATCATAGCTTTCATCTACTGATTGCATTGATACAGGATGTGAAGCAATGCACTAATGAACTTTTCTGGTATTAATCACACAGATGAGATTGCTGAAGTTGACACATTTCCTAAATATGGAGAGAAACAACTGGAAGACTGCAAGGATAAGAAGTCTCACCACTGCACCCACTGTGGAAAGACATTCCTATCTATATCACTGCTAAAAAGACACAAAAACATGCATACAGGAGAGAATCACTCCTGCTCTGACTGTGGGAAATGTTTCATTACTTCAGATGAACTTACTAAACATCAGAGAGTGCACACAGGGAAGCCGTACTCCTGTTCCGAATGTGGGAAGAGGTTAATTTCTTTATCTCATCTTACCAGACATCAAAAAGTGCACACAGGAGAGAAGCCTTACTCCTGTTCTGACTGTGGGAAGTGTTTCATTTCATCAACTCAACTTAATAGTCACCAGAGAGTGCACACAGGAGAGAAACGTTTCTCCTGTTCTGACTGTGGGAAGAGTTTCTCTACATTCGATTACTTAAAAGTTCACCTGCGCATACATACTGGCGAAAAAGCTTTTTCCTGTTCTGACTGTGGGAAGTGTTTCATTAGATCATCTCACCTTACTAGACATCAGAAAGTGCACACAGGTGAGAAACCTTATTTTTGTTCCGACTGTGGGAAGTGTTTTGTCAGATCCTCTCATCTTACTAGTCATCAGAGGGTGCACACAGGTGAAAAGCCTTACTCCTGTACCGATTGTGGAAAGAGTTTTTCTACATTAGATTACCTAAAAGTTCACCAGCGAATACATACTGGAGAGAAGCCCTATTCCTGTTATGAATGTAGGAGGAGTTTCATTTCATCATCAGAACTTACTAGACATCAGAAAGTGCACAATGAAGAGAAGCCTTACTCTTGTTCTGACTGTGGGAAGGGTTTTATTTCATCATCTGAATTCAACAGACACCGGAAGGTGCACACAGGAGAGAAACCTTATTCCTGTTCTCACTGTAGGAAGAGTTTCTCTAAATTAGATAACCTTAAGGTTCACCAGCGCATACATACTGGAGAGAAGCCCTACTCCTGTTCTGAGTGTGGGAGGTGTTTCACAAGATCATCGCACCTTACAAGACATCAGAAAGTGCACACTGGAGAGAAATCTTTCTCTTGTTCTGACTGTGGGAAGTGTTTTGTTAGATCATCTCACCTTACTAATCATCAGAGAGTGCACACAGGTGAAAAGCCTTTCTCGTGTTCAAATTGTGGGAAGGGTTTTTCTACATTAGATTACCTAAAAGTTCACCAGCGAATACATACTGAAGAGAAACCTTACTCCTGTTCTGACTGTGGGAAGGGTTTCATGTCATCGTCTGAATTCACTAGACATTGGAAAGTGCACACAGGAGAAAAACCTTTCTGCTGTTCTCACTGTAGGAAGAGTTTCTCTCAATTAGATAACCTTAAAGTTCATCAGCGTATACATACTGGAGAGAAGCCTTACTCCTGTTCTGAGTGTGGGAAGTGTTTTGTTAGATCGTCTCACCTTACTAATCATCAGAGAGTGCACACAGGTGAAAAGCCTTACTCCTGTTCTGACTGTGGGAAGGGTTTTATTTCATCTTCTGAATTCACTAGACATTGGAAAGTGCACACAGGGGAGAAACCTTACTGCTGTTCTCACTGTAGGAAGAGCTTCTCTCAATTAGACAACCTTAAAGTTCATCAGCGCATACATACTGGAGAGAAGCCCTACTCCTGTTCAGAGTGTGGGAAGTGTTTCATGAGATCATCCCACCTTACTCAACATCAGAAAGTGCACACAGGAGCAGTTTCTACAACTTGATTGAAGTCCATATGTGGTCAATTCAATTGATTGAGTTGGGAAAGTCACAAATGTCTGTAAATGCTCCCACAGTTGACAGTCCCTTCAAAGGAATTAACAAGTCATGAGGTCGAAGGAATTGTTTGGACAGCGCCTATATAGGAGTGTTGAGCCAGAGATTTGGAGAAGGTCACTACCAGCAATTTTGAATGGAATGAGTTTGGAACCACCAACATACTTCCCAAAGCTGTGAGAAATCCTGGAAGAGGGGCCTTGGTCCGCGAGGTGACCAAGAACCTAATGACAGAGATCCAGAGTGGAGATGGGATAACCATCTCTGCAGCATTTCACCAATCAGCACTTTTTGGTTGAGTGGACAGACTGAAGACACTCCTCGGTAAACGGCACATAACAGCCGGCTTGGAGTTTGCCAAAACGCTGCTAGAGGACTCTCAGACCATGAGAAACAAGATTTTCTGGACTGATGCAACCAGACATTTATTTGGTCTGAATGCCAAGCAACACTTCTAAAGGAAACCAGGCACTTCTCAACATACTGTCCCTAAGGTGAAGCATGGTGGTGGCAGCACAATGCAGTGGGGATGCTTTTCAGCTCCACGGACGAGGAGAATTGTCAGAATCTGTGAAAGGATAAACGGAGCAAAAGATCCTTGATTTAAGAACCTCTAGTGCACGCAGGACCTCAGGCTGGGTGTGAAGGTTCAACTGTCAACGGTGACACTTGTGTGTAGGTTGATGGGAGCAAAAACTATTTAGTCCACTTTAGAAAAAGGCTGTAATGTAACAAAAGAAAATGCACTGTATACTGGTAAATAACCTTACTTCAAATGGGAGGTGGTACTTGGAAACTCTGAATTCACTATGGGTCATAGTGTAAACACCATAAAGAACACTTCCTCTTGTTCTGTCTATGAAACTAGAAGATTAGTAGGTAGGTTAGGAGGATAGTTTGGACCGCTTATGATCAGATGGCTGTATTGTGAATGAATAAGGTGATGTGATGTTTGAGTACTTGACACAAATGTAGCCATGGTTTGGATGTAGAATAAAGAGGATGTATAGGAGGAGTGGGAGGTGTCTTGTTGAGAGGTTTCATTTATTTGGGGCAGTTTTTGAAATTATATTTGTGTTTTTTTTATCATCAAAAACATTAGACTTTTGGATGTTTGTGATATTAAAAGTGTGGTACTCACTGGAATGTTTAATAAAAGTAATTTTTCTAACCTGTTTCTCTATTGTCCTAATTTCATTTTGTTTTATTTAAGGTTCCTGGGTTAACTGATTTGTGGATTCTTTTCGTTTCTTTATTTAGTTGAAATATGGGCTTGGCTTTCTGTAAATCTATATTTTATTTTCATTTTACGCTTCAGAATGACACGTTTGAATGATGAACACATTTGCCTATGCTCTAAAATAAAGAAACAAACCTAAATGAAGAATTAGTTAAAAACACAATTCTAATCGAAGGTTTTGAGCTGGGACCCCTTTTTTTTTAGGAAACCAAATATTTTTGAGAGAATTGCTTCTGGAAAGTTTTAGACCACTTTTGCCACATTTTGTTGTATTATAGACTTCTATAGACAATTATTCATAATTGATACATTCTCTGGCGATTAAACTATACACATTACCCCGTAATGGAAATAATAATTACATTTTGAAATATCTTTCAATCGTTTATTTTCTTAATCCCACCACTTTACCTGCATTTTCAGCATATAAGTGTTTTGGTCAACCTAATGGAAAAAATAAAACTATGACTTACTACAGAAAATAGACCTTCTCCAGATTGGTTGAGTATGTCTTGTTAAGCCTGGTTAAAATGAGTGCCAGTGTAATTTTACAGATTCACTGGTTTCTTTTTCAAGGTTCACCCTTTGCTTAGTTACATTGATCTTTGATTGTATCTGCATTGATTTGTGAGTCCATGAACCAACTGACTGATCTCTGTTACACAGCTGAGATTCCTGAAGTGGAGACAATTCCTACAACTGGAGAGAAACATCAGGAAGTCTACAAAGAAAAGAGGTTTCATCACTGCCTCCACTGTGAAAAGATGTTCTCATCTATTTCAAACTTGAAAAGACACATCAACATACATACTGATGTGAGACCTTACTCCTGTTCTGACTGTGGGAAGGTGTTCATTACGTCATCTGAACTTACTACACATCAGAGAGTGCACACAGGAGAGAAGCCTTACTCCTGTTCTGACTGTGGGAAGAGTTTTATTACATCATCTGAACTTACTAGACATCAGAGAGTGCACACAGGTGAGAAACCTTACTGCTGTTCTGACTGTGGGAGGAGATTCTCCCATTTACATCAGCTAAAACGTCACAAACAGCGCATACATACTGGAGAGAAACCCTATTCCTGTTCTGATTGTGGGAAGAGTTTCATTACATCATCCTGTCTTACAAGCCATCGGAGAGTGCACACAGGAAAGAAATCGTATTCTTGTTCTGATTGTGGGAAATGTTTCATTACATCATCTTATCTTACTAGTCATCAGAGAGTGCACACAGGCGAGAAACCTTTTTCCTGTTCTGACTGTGGGAAATGTTTCTCTCGATTGGGTTACCTTAAAGTTCACCAGCGCATACATACTGGAGAGAAGCCTTACTCCTGTTCTGACTGTGGGAAGAGTTTCTCTCGATTTGGTTACCTTAAAGTTCACCAGCGCATACATACTGGAGAGAAGCCTTACTGCTGTTCTGACTGTGGGAAGAGTTTCATTACATCAGCTGAACTAACTAAACATAAGAGAGTGCACACAGGAGAGAAACCATACTCCTGTTCTGATTGTGTGAAGTGTTTCATTACATCAGCTGAACTTACTAGTCATCAAAGAGTGCACACAGGTGAGAAACCTTACTCCTGTTCTGACTGTGGGAGGAGTTTCTCTCGATTAGGCCACCTTAAAGTTCACCAACGCATACATACTGGAGATAAACCTTATTCTTGTTCTGACTGTGGGAAGACTTTTGTTTCATCATCTGAACTTCCTAGACATCGAAAAATGCACACAGGAGAGAAGCCTTACTCCTGTTCTAACTGTGAGAAGAGGTTTATTTCATCATCTGAACTTACTAAACATTGGAATGTACACACAGGAGAGAAGCCTTACTCTTGTTTTGACTGTGGGAAGAGTTTTTCTAAATTAGATAACCTTAAAGTTCACCAACGCATTCATACTGGAGAGAAACCTTACTCCTGTTCTGACTGTGGTAGGTGTTTCATAAGATCATCTCAACTTACTAGTCACCAGAGAGTGCACACACGAGAGAAGCCATTCTCCTGTTCTAACTGTGGGAAGAGTTTTAGTCATCTTGCTTCCCTTAAAATACATCACCGGATACATACCGGAGAATAACCATACCTCAAAATCTGGGAAGGGCTTTCCAACACCATTTAAACGTATGATCATCGTAGAAAAAACAAAGAAGAGAATTATTTACCTTTTTTCTCTCAAATAAAGGTGTTGGAGAAGGGATGATAAGCTTTGGAGACTGTGTCAGACACTGGAAGGTGGAGTATGAACTGTGGTCAGATGCTCTGGACAGTTCAAGGGAGTCGCACCGATGACTTCAGAACAACAATAAACAAGGGGTGAGGTGAAGTTCACTCCTAAGGGTCCACTCCACTAGTGTCTTACAATGCGGACACCATGTTGGCGGTAACATGTTACTGGGGTGTGTGCATGGCTGGTGGATAGAGTCTACACAGATGGGGATCATGGTTCAAGAGGGACTAAAAGGAACTGGGTTTCTCAGACCCGAGTCCTGGTTCAAAAACTACTTTGACTGAGTGCCATGTGTAAAATATGAGGGTCTTCTGTCCACAGCTCTAGCTGTCTTAACAACAGGTGTTTCTCAGGGTTACATTTTGTGGCCAACCCTATACTCTGTTCTTCAATCAATAACATTGCACATTCTGCTGGTGACTTATGTACCTCAAAGCAGACAACACTGTCATGTATTGCAGACACCCCCACAGTGACTTCAACTTAGCTTCAGTAGTATACAACATCCTTTCCCTTGGTCTGTAACTAACTCCTCAACTAACAACAGAATGCATGCTCCTCAATTGGAAACAACCTCACTCTGTCTGCCCTGCAAACATTCACAGCTAATATGGATCAGAGTATGTTGATGCCTGTAAGTACCTATGTATTCGGATCTGAGTTAGGGTATTTTGATGCCTGTATGTACCTATGTATTCTCTCTTTCCAGACCCCAATCACCATCTCCAGTTTAAAAGTCTGACACAAATAAGTTAGGCTACAAATTGACAGCTGTGATTGATCTGTATTAATTGAATATTGAACTCATGTTATCTTAGAAATGTGATTTTCATCTTCACTTTTTATCTTCACTCTCATTATGTTGGTTTTCATTAGTAATAACTAGTGTTTTTACTGATAGCCTTTATATAGTTTATAGTTTAAACTTGAGGGGTGAACGACCAACCACTATTGTTTTGAGGCAGGATCTGTTATATTGTTCTTTTAGTGCTTCCTATATGTTGGTGCTGGACAAGTAAGTGTGTATTGGTAGATTTAACAAAATAACACCAGAAACATCCTATTTACAGACATGGCAAAGGTATTCAAATAATTCGCCAAGTAAAGTATTGAAATGAAAAGCTATTTTTTCATTCATGCATGCTTTTGGTTGAGTGGAACAAAATGCAAAAAGCTGTGAAAATAACTGAATTCTTACCTATTCTATTAAGACCATCTAAAATGGCCTACACAGAATTATTAATACCCTTATATGAAGTCATATGACATTATTATATTATTGTGATACTTTGAGCAGACTGTTCTCTCTTAATTTGTATCACAGGTGTCTTCAATGGCCCGTGTGATCTGATCCAACAGGTGAGCTACTACTGCTCAAATTGATGAAAAGGTTTTTGCTGGTTCTGACAGAAACGTGTCTGAACACGTACATCAGAGTTTGTTGTGTATGTGGCTGCATAGCCACGGACCAGTCAGGGTGCCCATACTGACCCCCGTCCACTGCTAAAAGCTCCTACAGTGGGCATGTGAGCATCAGAACTGGACCACGGGACAATGGAAGAGGGTGGCCTGGTCTGACAGCGTGTGCTTTGTTTACCTGGAGAACACATGGCTAACGAGATGCATTATGGGAAGAAGGCAAGCCAATGGAGGCAGTGTGATGCTTTGGCCAATATTCTTCTGGAAAATATTTCGTCCTGCCTTTCATGTGTCTCATTTCATCCCTGTACCCAATGCAGACTTGCAACTTGTGGAGCAGAAGAGAGAACGGACTGAAAATAAAGTGGATAACATTCTCAAAGACATTCACAGAGTTTTCCCGAAGCCACACCTTTATCTTGGCTGTGTGCTTAGGGTTGTTAGGGTTGTTCATCTTCCTGTTAGAAGATGAACCTTTGCCCCAGTCTGAGGTCCATAGCGCTCTGGAGCAGGTTTCCATCAAGGATGTCTCTGTATTTTGCTACATTAATCGTTCCCTCGATCCTGACTAGTCTCTCAGTTCCTGCTGCTGAAAAACATCCCCAAGCATGATGTGGCCACCACCATGGTTCACTGTAGGGATGGTATTGGCCAGGTGATGAGTGGTGCCTGGTTTCCTCCAGACATGACGCTTGACATTCAAGAGCACAATCATTGTTTCATCAGACCAGAGAATTTTGTTTCTCATGGTCTTAAGAGTCCTTAAGTTGCCTTTTGTCAAACTCCAGACGGGCTGTCTTGTGCCTTTGACTGAGGAGTAGCTTCCGTCTAGCCACTCTACCATACAGGCCTGATTGGTGGAGTGCTGCAGATATGGTTGTCCATCCCAAAGATTATCCTCTCTTCACAGAGCAACACTAAAGCTCTGTTAGCGTGACAATCAGATTATTTGTCACCTCCCTGATTAAGGCCCTTCTCCCCCGATCACTCATTTTGGCCGGGCGGCCCACTCTAGGAAGTGTCTTGGTCAGGGGTGGGCAAACTACGGCCCGAGGGCCAAATGCGGCCCGGGAGGCTGTCCCATCCGGCCCACGGAATGTAATAAAATTATTTTGGGGGGAATTAAACCAACTCACCAGCCCATTCTTATACATCTGAGTCAGAATTTTAACTATTTACACCTTATATGGGATCTACTGTACATATGTAATGTATGTATTAACTTTTCCCCTTTTCTGGCCTCCAAATCAATTATGATTAACAAATTACAAAAACAAATGTGGCCCTCCATTTCATTTCAAAATCCTGATGTGGCCCCCGAACCAAAATATTTGCCCACCCCTGGTCTTGGTGGTTCCAGACTTCTTCCATTTACGGATGATGGAGGCCACTGTGCTCAATGAGACCTTCAATGCTGCAGACTTTTTTCTGTGCCTCGATACAATCCTGTTTTGGAGGTCTACAAACAATTCCTTGGCTTGGTTTGAGCTCTGACAGGCACTATCAACTGTGGGACCTTATGTATTGGACCTTATGTACAGTGTATAAACACACTGAATATGTCAAAAGATAGAACAAGTAATGATCACAATGTATCCAATTAGTACAATGTATCAGTACAATGTACGTTCCGCGCGTACACATACGCCGTGTACGTGCGGAACGTGAGGAGGGCCTTCAAGGCCCGAGACAGTACAGTCTCTACAGGGAACCAGGGCCTTGGAGGCCCGAGATAGTACAGTCTCTACAGGGAACCAGGGCCTTGGAGGCCCGAGACAGTACAGTCTCTACAGGGAACCAGGGCCTTGGAGGCCCGAGACAGCACAGTCTCTACAGGGAACCAGGGCCTTGGAGGTCCGGTAGATTTTTAGCTTTCCAACACTGACGCCACCAATATTTAATAAGGAGTGACCCAATGACGGTTTCCAAAGATAAGGGGGGAGGCCAGAAATGGGAGAACGGCCTAGAATGAACATATGGGACGGCTGAAGGAGATACTAATAAGAGACCTGTATAAAAGAAGGGTTTTGATTGCAATCATCTGGAAACAAAAGCAATGAACCTGAATTAGGGCCAGGCTCGTTACTTCTCACATTGCCAATGTCCGTTTTTTTTATCGTCTTTTTTTGGTTCATTTAGATTTTTAATGTGAAAACCGTCTATACAAAAAAATTGAAACATTTTATAGTTATGGCAAATATGTTTTATTGTGATGTGTTGTAAGTAGAGCATAAGGTTAGAAACTAAACCAAACTTCACAAAAAAAAAAAAAATAAAGAAAGAAAAATCTACTTTAAAAACCTAAGAAACTCTGCATGAGATAAAGGAGGAGGGTTGGACGTAGAGCTAGCAATTCCACCCCACGTAAGTATTTTGATTACATTTGATATTCTAACATTTTACAATACAGGACAAAACAGACTTACTTAATGTGAGTCTAGAGTCTAGAAAAAGTATTAAAGTCAAGTTATTATGAGATGTGAGGGCCTATTTCTATGGCACAATAAAAAAAAATCAAGAATCGACAGAAGAAAGTTCATTAGTGGTACTAAAAATAATGAAGGTGTTTTGCACTCACTTTCTATCTTTCTCACGACGTTATTCCTCCCTCCTACGTCGTCCATTACAATTATGCAAATCTGGGCGGCGACGTCATTTAGCGACTTTTAGGACAGCCAATAGCTACTTTCCTTACTGAGGTGTTGGATTGGATGCGACCAGCCAATAAATTAGAAGGACAGTTCTTGTGTCTTGTTACATAACAGTTATTATATGTAGATCGTTTTTCGTTTGACTAAATAACACAGCAACTTTAATTTTGACAAAATGTACCGCTGGGTCGTTCGTGAGATACGGATGCTAACTAACT
Organism: Novumbra hubbsi; assembly: GCA_016801125.1. Taxonomy (NCBI): domain Eukaryota; kingdom Metazoa; phylum Chordata; class Actinopteri; order Esociformes; family Umbridae; genus Novumbra; species Novumbra hubbsi. The sequence continues at coordinate 16,182 of JACXGK010007093.1, read as the reverse complement.
AAATCGTCTGTTAGCCTTTAGCGAGTCTAATCGAACTTGCTAGCTAGCTATGTACCGTACGCGCTAAACAGTGTAAGTTTGGGCAGAGTACTGTTTAGGAAAGACAAGGCCAACTCAGATAACGATACCAGGACATTCTGTATCTAAATTGTGTTACTGAAGAAACGTCGACTGGTCTCCGATCAACCAGCACCGTTGTTCGTCATTTAGGTCCTGCGCCGCTTTAGATCAGTAGTTTTTGTTCCCCAGTCTGGTGTTATGGAGGAAGACCAGGCCGGCTCCGTGGTAAGAATTATATATTATTCCTCCACGTTTCATAAATCTGTTCAAATGGGTACCCCATATTGTGCAGAAGGTTGCAACCTGGATAACAGTTGAATGGTGTTTTAACACGACATACCTAGCGGCATATTTTTTACCGTTTGTGTACATTTATGTTGATGTTTTTGCCTTATTATTCATTTTTTCATTGTTTCTTTTTTCTATCCAACATGTATGGGTCTGATTTGGTCTTTTTTGCAGATGGAAGACAAACCCAGTCTGCTACTCTCCTTCCACATTGAGCCCAAACAAGAGCCATTGGATTTTGATTGTAACAGTGGAGCTCAGCGTTCATTGGTGGATTCAGAGATGACATCAGTGAAGCAGGAAGACTGCCAAACACTGGAACTGAATGTCATCATTAAAGATGAAGAGGAGGAAGAGGAGATTAAGGATGTTATTAATCAAGGTAAGAAGAAGTTTATTAAGAAAGTTTGTTTTTTGTGTTTTCTCATGCTATTCTATTACATTCAAAATGTACATAATCAGAGCAATTGCGTTCATTATCAACATATCAGCAGTGCTATTGGTCGTTAATAGCTATTGTATTGCTCCTTCATTATTCACTATTACGTTGTTCCTGAAAACGAGAAACACCTTGTTATAAATAACATGTATGGTTACCATTTAAGATGAACCAGTACTGGTGTTAGGGTTAAGTTATCAGCGATGGTACTGAGGTTTGGGTTAGGAATAAGGTTAGGTTTAGGTTAACCACGATGGTATTGAGGTTAGGTTTTGGTTAAGGTTGGGCATGACGAGGATATGGTTAATAAAAAGGTGAGGTTAATGTTAACTATGTCTACTGAGGTTGGGTGTAAGGTTAGGTTTTGGTTAACCATGACTGTACTGGTGTTCCTCAAACGCTGCCCAACCACTCTATTTAGTTAATGTTTCTTACTGCCTCTGGCAGCGGGTTTCTGGTGGCAGGTAAATGGCTCATATGTTGACACTGAACATAATCGCGTAATTTCTGTTTCATAACAACGTCACTTGAGAAGACAGGGAAGCGTCTATCATTAGTATTTCATGTGGTACTTCTGTGGTGTTTAGGTTTAGTTTTTTGGTATTTTATTCCTATTGTAGATAACGAGGCACAGGAGCCACAGACTATAATTTAATATATAAAATAATACAGGCTACCTTCTAACTTCCACCACTAACAATCATGTGATAATGTTTTAATTATTCACTGGTTTCTAGTTGTTTTCATATTGGATTTAAAGACAGTCACAGGCAGGTTTAGACTTCTTTGCTCCACACACACACATACACACACACCTAGGGCTGTCATGATTGACATGGTAGTGGTTGATTAATTGTCACTCAAATAATTGCGATTAACAATTTAATTGTCTATTGTGCATGGTATTCTGCTATTATAGTATAAGTTTAATAATATTGTAGAAATGTACGCAGCGAATCTGGAAATCATTCTTTAGACTTTGTCACCACTTTGTGTACGCATACGATTAATTTTATTAACAGTAACAGTAATATCCAAAGGAACAACATATATTGCTATCCATACATTTGAATGCGCAGTATCTAATTAGGAAATGTGGTTGGAAATGCTTTAACCTATAAAAGAAGCTATACATCAACTCTAAATCTCTACACAACAAATTATGTAAACCTCACGATTGGACCTGAATTTGTAGTCTTCTTTTCACCTGGTAACACTGAACACCATGGCAAACTCATCTCATAAAAATGTTTTACCATCTCAAATCAACCCAAACATAAGTTACCCTAATTCAAGTGAATATGCAGCTTACAAATTGATGCTATTGCCAAAAATGTCTGTGGATATGATGGATGCATCAGAGAATGTGTTCAAAGAACTATTAAAATCAACTCCACATTTAAAACGATGTTAGTTCATTTTGCAAATGGCTCTTTTGAAGAAAACTGAACCATGGTTTACGGTTTCTTTCAGGCTAGACAAGTTTCAAGTTCTAAATTAGATAATGGAATGCATGTGTTTAGTTAAGTCTGGTAATAACGAACTCCTGATGTCTTTCTCACAGATGGAATTCCAGAAGTGGAGACATTTTCTACATTTGGGGAGAAACAACCCAAAGACTACAAAGAGAAGTCTCACCACTGCTCCCATTGTGAAAAATGTTTCTTATCTATATCACAGTTGAAAAGTCATTTAATCATACATACTGGAGAGAAGCCTTACTCCTGTTCTGAATGTGGGAAGCGTTTCACTAAACCAGAGTCACTTACTTTACATCAGAGAATGCACACAGGAGAGAAGCCTTACAACTGTATCCACTGTGGAAAGAATTTCTTTTATTTTAGTAGCCTTAAAGTGCATGAGCGCAAACATACTGGAGAGATGCCTTTCTCCTGTTCTTACTGTGGGAAGAGTTTCATTTCATCATCTGCCTTCACTACTCATCAGAGAGTGCACACAGGAGAGAAGCCTCACTCATGTTCTGATTGTGGCAAGAGTTTCTCTCAGATAAGTAGTCTTACATCTCACCAGCGTATACACACTGGAGATAAACCTTATTCCTGTTCTGACTGTGGGAAGAAATTCTCTCAATTAGGTCATCTGAAACTGCATCAGCGCATACATACTGGAGAGATGCCTTACTCCTGTTCGGTCTGTGGGAAGAAATTCTCTCAATCCGGTCATCTGAAACTGCATCAGCGCATACATACTGGAGAAATGCCTTACTCCTGTTCTGACTGTGGGAAGAAATTCTCTCAATCGGGTCATCTGAAACTGCACCAGCGCATACATACTGGAGAGAAGCCTTACTCCTGTTCTGACTGTGGGAAGCGTTTCACTGAATCCGTTGCTCTGGCTCGTCATCAGAGAGTGCACACAGGAGAGAAGCCTTACTACTGTGCCGACTGTGGTAAGAATTTCTGTCATTCGAGTAGCCTTAAAGTTCACCAGCGCAAACATACTGGAGAGAAGCCTTTGTGATGGTAAATTCTAATTTCTTAAGCCTCACAGGATATGTTGTTGTGTTACTAGTGGATCCTAACAGAATATTGTGGTGTCTAAGACTGCCGGAGTTAAAAATAAACCCTTTGTATTCTTGATCAAACCTGAGACTTGAACGTGTCTTATTCAGATTTCCACCTCGCCTAACTACTGTTCTGATTTGTGGCAAGAGTTTAATTTCCTCATCTGATCTATCTAGTCTTCAGAGAGTGCACACAGGAGAGGGGTTTCTCAGATTAGTCATCGTACATCTCATCAGCTCAAACATACTGGAGAGAAGCCTTATTCCTGTTCTGAGTGTGGGAAGAGTTTCTCTCAACTAGGTTGCTTTAATGCTCATCGGTGCATACATACTGGAGAGGTTCTTGCTCCTTTTCTGTGTGAAGAGTTTTATGAGATAATGTGAATGTAACATTCACCTGAAACTGCACACTGATAAGTTGCCTTACTCCTGTAAAGAATGCTCCTCTGTTAAGTAAACTCACAAATCCTCACCCCGGCTCTGACTATGGGAAGAGTTTCATTCCATTAGGTACACTTGCTCAACATCAGAAAGTGCAAACAGCAGAGAAGACTTACTTCTGTGCCAACTGGGGAAATAATTTCTCTCAGCAAAGTAGACTTAAAGTTCACAAGCGTATACATACTGGAGAGAAGCCTCATTCCTATCTTCACCTGGTTCTCCAAGCCCTGTTCTTTTAAGATGGTGGGTTAAGGACGCACTCCAAATTAGACCTTGCCAAATGTAGCTGCTGCCATGATGTAACCTAGGCAACGGAAGTTCACACAGACATAGATCCAGGAGGGGTAGCTGCTGACATGATGTAACTTAGGGAACGTAAGTTTGTACAGATCCAGGAGTTCTAGCTGCTGACATGATGTAACCTAGGGAACGTAGTAATGTAATGCAGTCCTTTTTACGATTATATTAAGCAAAGTAAAAATATATTTGCTGTATTGTTTATCTTTTCAACAATAAAACCCATCATTGTTCTGCGAAAGAGCCAGAAGCTGATGGCATCAATAAAAAATCTGAACATTGCCATGATGGACAAACAACACTTTGCTTCGCCAAGTGGAAAAGGACGACAACATTTTGGGTGTATTTAGATTACAAAACGCTCTTTATTTTATTTAGAAAAGCATGTCTCTGAGTTCCCAGTGAGTTTGTCGTAGAGGCACTGTATGTTTATGGAGCGGAGATGGGGGCTGTGATGGGACTGGGGTAGTGTTCTTGGGTAATGGGAAATGAAAGATTGTTGTTATGTGTTTTTTTTTCTTAGGAATAGAGGCCTTGTTATGAGGATATAAAGTAGGGAGGCCCCTTCCAGTGCCGTAGGTGGCGGTATTTGCACCTCCAGTTGGATGCGATCTGCCACCCAAAACTGAGAGAAGAAGATGATAGATCAGACTGTGTTGAAGTCTCGAAGGGTTGACTTTAGATAGGGATTTTTAAATTAGGACTGGGTTGTGAAGTGTGTGTCCGCCTAATTAGATATCAGTCAGATCTCCAAAAAGTGGGTCTGAGGACATACCAAACGTTCAGATAAGATGATTGATTAGAAGGGTTCAGTCCGTTTCCGCCAATAGCAAGGGAGAACACTGGGTTGGGGAGAGAGATGAGGCGGAAATATTTCACGTTGAGGGACCGCAGTGATCGATCTAAAACATATTTTACTGTTAGCGAATCTACCGAACACGTTAATGCGAGTAAAGTTGGGCAGAGTACTGTTTGGAAAAGACAAGGCGAACTAGATAGCGACCACAAATAGCAGGGTATTCTGGGGTTTTCTGAGTGTTACTGAAGAAACGTCGACTGGTCTCATCACCAGTCGATGTTCCTTCAGTAACATACTTTTCGAAATAGCACTCTGCCCAACGTCACACTGTTTAACACGTACGGTAGTTTGTTATAACACGTACGGTAGATAACAATCATCTTGATTAGACTAGCTTCGAGCTAACAGTAAAATACAGTAAAAAAGTAATAACAAAACCAACTTAGTATCCGTATAGCCTAAAAGACTAACTTGTAATCACTAGTGTTGCTGTGTAATTTTGTCCATCACTTTTGGTATGTCCTCAGACCCACTTTTTGGAAATGTGACTGGTAGCTAATTACGCTGACCCTCATTGTGGAATTAGATAATTGAATTGGCACATCCACAGTCACTCCAGGTTGGACATAAGAGTTTAGTCACATTACTTTTGTTTGGTATTGTGAGATTATAATAATGCATGACAGAAATATAACTTCCCATTTACAAAACTCCTGTCTACTTGACATCATTTTCTGGAATTTTCATTGCTGTAAGGCAGGGGTGGGCAAACTACGGCCCGAGGGCCAAATGCGGCCCACGAGGCTGTCCCATCCGGCCCACGGAATGCCCTTTTCTGGCCTGATGATTAACACATTACAAAAACAAATGTGGCCCTCCAAAATATTTGCCCACACCTGCTGTAAGGCAACGTCAACTTTATGTACGTAAACTTCTGACCAACTGGAAATGCACAAAGAAGATGTCCTAACCGTCTTGCAAAAACTATCGGGTGTTAACATGGAATTAGTGGAGTCGTTGAAAAGGTTAATGATGTAATACTTTTGCCATATTGACAATAACTAGACTAAATCATTATTCAAGTTATATAAATCTGACTAACACTTTCAGATATTTCACACAAGAAAATATATTTTTTTAAGGGACACTGATACTAATGAGTCGGAGGGGTATAGTGTTATCCAGTCCTCTAAGTGATACTAGTCAGGGCCAAAACAGATGGCACCATTCGGACAGTTGATTGGTGAGAATAGGGTCCAGTCCGTTTCTGCCAATAGCAAGGGAGAACACTTGTGGTGTTTTCGGGGAAAGGGGAAGATGAGGCTGGGGTGCCGATGTATAACCATGTATTCTTTACACTACTCTCTTTAGAACGAATTATATACTATGCAATATATTGACATGGACACCTCATTATAATACAACTATGCGTCATCATTAGTGCTGCGTGCAGAATACTAGTAGAGGTATTTCACGGTGAGGGACAGCAGTTAATCATGAGACAGGTCTGTGTGTGATGGTTGTATGTTGGAGAAAACTGTCGAACAAGTGTTGTTGTATTGTGAGCAGTATGACGTTGAAGGGAAAGGTTGTACGAGAAGGTAAGACGGGAGGGTTGGAAGCGGAATCTAGCAGGTTTTCTGGGGAGCGGGAAGGGGAGTTGGGTGCTGGCAACGGCTGTCTCAATTTCTCAGGGAGACAGATTCAAGCAGGAGTCTGATGTAGGGAGGCTGTGACAGGTATCACTCCGGTGCTGTAGGTGGCAGTATATGCGCCTTTCAATTGGATGCGACCAGCGAATAAATAAAAAGAAAGACAACAGTTATTGTGTCGTGTTACTTAACAGTAATTATATGTAGATATTTTTCGTGTGACTAAATAACACACCAACTCTAGTTTTGACAAAACGTACCGCTGGGTCGTTCGTGAGATACGGATGCTAACTAACTAAGTCGTCTTTAACTGTCGCCCTTAGCGAGTATAATCAAACTTGCTAGCTATCTCCGCGTTAAACAGTGTAACGTTGGGCAGAGTACTGTTTAGAAAAGGTAATACCAACTCAGATAACGACCCCAAACATCAGGAAATTCTGGGGTTTCATCTGAGTGTTACTGAGTGTTTTCTCCTGCGCCGCTTTAGATCTTCCAGGAACATTTGCTCCACACAACCACAATAGTGAGGACTTAGTTTTGTTCCCCAGCCAGGCCGGCTCCGTGGTAAGAGTTATATATTATTCCTCCACGTTTCAGAGATCTGTTTTGGTTAAAGTGGGTACCCCATTATGTGTAGAAGGTTGTAACCTGGATAACCGTTGAATGGTGTTTTAACATGACATACTTGGCGTCATTTTTGTAAACGTTTGTGTACATTTATGTTGATTTTTGTAGAACGTCTTGATATTTTTTAAGTGTATTACATCCATTCCAATTACACAGTGATGTACGTTCTATTCATTACATTGTAATCTACTTTGTATTGCATTTATGGAGATATTGTCTTAATACATATCTCTCAATGATTCAATTTGTTGAGTTATGAAGGAGTAGTGTTTCAATAAAGATTTAAAATGTTGTGTAATTGTAACAGAATTTATGTAGTTAAATATTCATCATGTGTACCCATGACCATATGTTACTAATGTGGACACATGAGAAGAAAATGTGTTTTGGTGTTTCAACGTCATGAAACAGAACATACAACAAATAGTCTCTAGCATTAATGCAGTCAAATTCCAAACCTCAAAATCAGTTTGAACTGTTGGTGGGTTGAAATTTATCAACCCCTTTTTGTTGAATATTGCTGTTTATTTTGTTGTTGCTAGTCAAAGTGATTGTGTGTGTCCTTATTTATTCCCATCCAACATGTTCATCATTCATGTATGGGTCTGATTTGGTCTTTTTTTTGCAGATGGAAGACAAACCCAGTCTGCTACTCTCCTTCCACATTGAGCCCAAACAGGAGTCCCTGGATTCTGATTATAACAGTGGAGCTCAGTGTTCATTGGTGGATTCAGAGATGACATCAGTTAAGGAGGAAGGCTGCAGTCAAACACTGGGACTGAATGTGATCATTAAAGATGAAGAGGAGGAGGAGGAGATTAAGGATGTAATTAATCAAGGTAAGAAGAAGTTAATTAAGAATGTTTAATGTTTTTTGTGTTTTTCCTCATGCCATTTTGTTTCAGTATTTTTCAGTAATTTCTTAATTGTAGATACCGAGGCACAGGAGCCATAGACTATAATTTAATATATAAAATAATACAGGCTACCTTCTAACTTTCACCACTACCAATCATGTGATCATTTTCTAATTATTCGCTGGTTTCCAGTTGTTTTCATATTGTACTTAATGACAGTTACATGCAGGTTTAGAGTTCTTCGCTCCACACACACAGACAACTAGGGCTGTCATGGTTGACATTTTAGTTGATTATTAAGTGTCACTCAAATAATTGCCATTAACAATTGAATTATCTAGATTGTGCATGTTATTTCACTACTATAGTATAAGCTTAATATTGTAGAAATACACACAGTGAATCTGGAAATGATTCCCACTTTTGTCTATGTAGACAATTAATTATTATTATTTTCAAACAGACAAAATATATTTCTTTCCATCCATTTTAATGCAAATTATCTAATTCGGAAATGGGGTTGAAAATGACAAAATTCGACAAACAATATAAGTAAAAATATTTTACATATGTTTGAGTGTTTTTCTTTTTTTGAGTAGAGTTGACCTGAATTAAAAGTGTTTATTAAAAAAGTAATGTTGCAAAATTACATTTCTGTGCATAACAGAACAATTCTAAACTAGGTTGAAACATACTGAAGTTAAGAAAACAATTTTCCGTAAGTGATCTGCGCTTCTAACTTTCTGCAATTTATTAATATCTGCTGTTGCCAAAATGCCTGTGGATGTGATGGATGCATCAGAGAATGTGAAATGATGCTCATTTTGCTGGTAGAAAATAAAAAATGCTTGCCTGCTTCCATCACAGTCTTCAGCTCGTGTGAAAAAAAAGAGTTTGAAATGGCTGTTTTGAAGGCATTTCTAAATTAGAGTATGGAATGCGTATTTTAGATTAGTATGGTGATTGCAAACTCACTTAACTGATGTCTTTCACACAGATGGGATTCCAGAAATGAAGAAATGTGCTTCATTTGGAGGGAAACAACACAAAAACTACAAAGATAAGAAGTCTTTCCACTGCTCACATTGTGAAAAATGTTTCCTATCTATATCAGGGTTAAAACGTCATTTTATCATACATACTGGAGAGAAGCCTTACTCCTGTACCAGCTGTGGAATGACTTTCTCTCAGTTAAGTAGCCTTAAAGTTCACCAGCGCATACATACTGGAGAGAAGCCTTACTCGTGTTCTGACTGTGGGAGGAGTTTCTCCCAGAAAATTAACCTTACAACTCACAAGCGCATACATACTGGAAAGAAGCCTCACTCCTGTTCTGATTGTGGCAAGTGTTTCTCTCGCATAAGTACACTTAAAAATCACCAGCAAATACATACTGGAGAGAAACCTTACTCCTGTGCTGACTGCGGGAAGTGTTTCTCTCACAAAAGTCACCTTACAACTCACAAGCGCATACATACTGGAGAAAAGCGTTACTCCTGTTTCGAATGTGGAAAGAATTTCTCTCGTTTAAGTTCCCTAAAAAATCACCAGCGCATACATACTGGAGAGAGGCCTTATTCGTGCTCTGAATGTAGCAAGAGTTTCTCTCAGATGAGTCATCTTACAACTCACAAGCGCATACATACTGGAGAGAAGCCTTATTCCTGTTCTGACTGTGGGAAGAGTTTCAATAAATCAGATGCACTTGTTCTACATCAGAAAGTACACACAGGAGAGAAACCTTTCTCCTGTACCGACTGTGGAAAGAGCTTCACATCAGCAGGTGATCTTGGTCATCAGAGGGTGCACACAGGGGAGGATTCATACAGCTGTTCTGACTGTGGTAAGCTTTTTTCTCCCTTAGTTAATTTGAAAGCTCACCGGCACATGAATACTGAATAGAAGCCTTTCTCCTGATCTGACAGTTGGAATGGTTTCAAAAGATCAGATGCACTTGTTGTACATCAGAAAGTGCACACGAGATAATCCTTACTCCTGTCCTGCAATTGTTTTATTTAATCTTATAAAGTATAAAAAAGTAATAAAGTATTAACTTCTGTTCACACTGTAAAGAAGTAATGCTAAAACTAATTTGTGGTTGTGAACTTATTTAAGCACTTTCAGCAAAACATTTTTCCCAAAACCGTTATTCTAGTACCAAGCTAGGTCATCTAATTAGCCCCATAGTAGACATTAGCAGTCGAACGTCCTGCATATACCACGGGGAAGTGCAAATTCCATCAGCAGTGGTTGGACAACAGCAATTTAGCTTTTTAAATGAAAGCAAATAAAGCCCTCTGTTATTTGCAAGATTTTTTATAATGGGAATTAAATTTGTGAAATCCTGTATGAATTCTCAGAATCAAAACAATCAACACAATTGTTGCCCGTCATATTCTAGTTGTGGTTGGTTGTACCAGAGACGATAGTACAGGCAGTAACGTTATTGTTACAGTTCCCATGAAGTACAGGCAGTAACGTTATTGTTAACAGTTCCAATGAAGTACAGGCAGTAACGTTATTGTTAACAGTTCACATGAAATACAGGCAGAAACGTTATTGTAAACAGTAGGCCTACTGCTCTAAAAACAGGTACTTCAGTTGAATTGGTGTCCTTAAGTATTTTTTGGGTGGGGTGTTGTGAAATTTGTCTTAAATTGAATTGTTGTACAGCCAGAGAGTCAAGTCATGCTCTAGCCCAGTCTGAGTCTAGTAGGCCTAAACAAACTACAAATTTACAGTAATTGGCGACTGTAACTCCTTTATGAAAGGAGCTCACAAATGCACATAACTTACGACCTTGCTAAAGACATGGTGTCCATTATCACTCTGACTAAAGAGGGGATAAAAGATATTGAATTCCCCCCCTGCAAATACTTCAGTCAACTTGTCCTGCCAGAACTGTATGCGGAATGTTGATAAAAAAGAGACAGAGCTGAAAAATGTGTATTACACATTACACGCCACAACAACCAATTTGTGCTGAAGCAGGACCTCCTCTCTAGGTAGGCCAGGCCCGTTTCATTTAATCTATAGTCTGATGAAATTCCAGGTTTGATTTTGTGAAAAACACTTCAAATGCCACTCCAATGGCCCCAACTGGTTGATCTTTACATGCTTTGATATGTGGCATCTATGGATGCCTTCAAAACCTATATAAAGCAGCCGGTATGTCAAAACCATGACTTGTGCATAGGCATAGTTTTGCACGCCAACAGGCATAATGGCATTACAATTTTAGTAGGTGTTTCGACGGCTACAGTGAAGAAGACATATTGCGATCGTGTCCATCTCATCCCAGTAACGTAAAAAAGAGAGTGAATAAATCTGTGAGTTGTACCCACGAACCAGCAGGCAAAACATTTTATATCTTTGGGCAGTCTGTCCTATGACAAAGCAAATCATTGTTTCAGACAAACAGAAGTGGCTGGCTGGAATGGTTTATCCACGTGTGCTATTTCTAGTTCCCCAGAAACCACAAAATTGTATCTTTGAACGGAATCTTCATGGTTGTTTAGTGAAATCTCCAATGGGCCTTTTCTGTGATCTTAATTAAGTTATGAGAGAGAATAAACTTTCCTCTTGCGCATTTTATCTTTCTTTCTCCGTCACTAGTCCTTAACTAGTTTTTGGGTACACCAAACAAGGTGGTCTGTGGAACACCATGTTTCACTGTAGTATCTCTTTGGCTTGTTTTTGGCAGCTTATCATATTTGTTCAGGAGACAACGTTTATCATTGAGCAACCATGACCTTCCTTTTCCCCGTCATGATGTCAATGTGTAGGCGGGCCACTACTACAATGTTTTTTTGTCACTAATTAAATAGCAGTACCATTCAGAAAATATCTTGGAGAGATTGGACACGTGGACACGTTTGAGCCTGGTTTAGGTCTTGTCTGAAAGATATCTGTATCTCGTATTGGTGGATGGCATGTCCTCTGACAAATCAATGGTATGTTTTGGTGTTCCTCAAGGCTCAGTTTTGGGGCCATTACTGTTTTTACTATATATGCTGCCTCTGGGTGATGTCATCAGGAACCATAACGTACATTATCACTGTTACGCTGATGACACACAGCTGTATATCTCGATGAAGCATGGAGAAGCCCCAAAAATAGCTACTTTGGAAGCATGCGTCTCAGATATTAGGAAGTGGATGATGGAGAACGTTTTGCTTTTCAACTTAGAAGAACAGCAATGCTTGTTTTAGGACCCAAGAAAAAAGGGTTCTCTTGGCAGATCTTACAGTGTACCTTGACAGTTGTCTGGTCATATGCTGTCACATCCCAAAAAACTGAGTATCCTCAACAATACCCTCGACCCTGAACTCTCTTTTGATTAACATACAGTGGGGCAAAAAAGTATTTAGTCAGCCACCAATTGTGCAGGTTTTCCCACTGAAAAAGATGAGAGGCTTGTAAATTTCATCATATGTACACTATGACAGACAAAATGAGGAAACAAAAATCCAAAAATCACATTAAGGATTTTTATTGAATTTAATTGCAAATTATGCTGGAAAATAAATATTTGGTCAATAACAAAAGTTTATCTCAATACTTTGTTGTATACCCTTTGTTGGCAATGACAGAGGTCAAACGTTTTCTGTAGGTCTTCACAAGGTTGTCACACACTGTTGCTGGTATTTTGGCCCATTCCTCCATGCAGATCTCCTCTAGAGCAGTGATGTTTTGGGGCTGTTGCTGGGCAACACAGACTTTCTCCAAAGATTTTCTATGGGGTTGAGGTCTGGAGACTGGCTAGGCCACTCCAGGACCCTGAAGTGCTTCTTACGAAGCCACTCCTTCGTGGCCCGGGTGGTGTGTTTGGGATCATTGTCATGCTGAAAGACCCAGCCACGTTTCATCTTCAAGGCCCTAGCTCATGGAAGGAGGTTTTCACTCAAAATGTATGTAGGCCTTCCAATCGTACCTCGAGTTTCTAAACAAACAGCAGGAGGAGGGGCTTTTTCTCCACCGCTGTGGAATGATCTGCCACTTACGGTTAGAGGTGCACACTCAGTGCATCCTTCAAGTGTCTGCTCAAGACTCATCTATTCAGCATGGTTTATGATTAAGTGGAGTCTGGCCCTGGGGTATGAAGTTTTTTACGGAAAGGCTTGATACTGTCCACTCTTGCTGTCTTGCCCGGTGCCACTGGACTGTTTAGTTTTGGCCACAAGGATTTACAGTGCTTTATTATTATTCCGGGGGAACGGGATCAGTTCTCGTTTTCCGGTGTTATTGTTAGTCTAAGGCACTTTCTAAATGTTCCTTGTCTCCCCCTCAACATAGGAGGACAAGAGGACCACACCTCAGGAGCACCAGGTTCAAAAGACTCCTAGCTGCCTCTGTCCAAAGTCCACCTGGTTGTGTTGCAGATCAAGATGGTACCGGAGTATTCCAGCTGCCACTTCGCTGCCCCTCCCCCCCGGGTTGTCCATCTGGTCATGTTTCTGACCTGGGTCAGGTTGTATAGACACTGGACACAGCCAACATGTATTTATGAATAACTACAATTTGTACTCTCAGCCAGAGGAGGACTGGTCACCCTTTAGGGACTGGTCCCACTCTAGATTTCTTCCTAAGTATCGTCCCCTTTTATGGAGTTTTCCTAGCCACTGTGCACCAACACTGTTGTTGCTTGCTCCCTGTGGTTTCAGGCTGGGGGTTTTGTAAAGCACTTAGTGACCACTGCTGATGAGAAAAGGGCTTTATATACATTTGATTGATTGATGTTCTCAAAGATAAGAATGCTGAAGTTGCAATAAACATCATCATGATCTGTATCTATGTTGACCCAGTTTCGTGACCCAGATTGTTTTGTTCCTGGATGACAAAAGCATTGAAGCCATTGACTGGCTCTCACGTTCCCAAGAACTGAATTAATTTGAGAACCTCTGGGACGTTATGTATCGGTGCATCTAACGCCGTCAAGTAGCATCACAGACTGTCCAGGAGCGCACTCATGCTCTGATCCAGGTCTGGGAAGAGATCCTCCAGGACACCATCCACCGTCTAATCAGGATCATGCCCAGATGTTGTCAGGACATACAGGCACATGGGGGCCAAACACACCACTGAGTCACATTATGATTTAATTCATGCAAGTTGAAACAACCTGCGATTTCATTTGTTTACATAGATTTTCGGTTTGAATCCAGACCTCAATCAGTTTGTGATCTTGGTTTCCATTGACCTTTGTTACCTCGTTTTGTTCTCAACGAATTACACAATGTACAGTTAAGATTTTGATATTTAATATATTTCTTTCGTCTAGACCCGTTATGTGATTTGAGTGTACCCTTAATTTTTTGGAGCAGTGTATATTATATATACAATATTCAAATATGTCAAAAATGTCCTTCCAGTGTATCGATGTTTAAAATATAAGTAAAATAAAAATGTGCTACTACACACCGCTGTCCGGTATAATCATTTGCAAATGTAATCAGAACGAAAGATAACAAATTGCCATTATTATTACTACTGGTTCTAGTGGTGTGGTCTCTGTTGGTCTATATTATTACTACCGGTTGTAGTGGTGTGGTCTCTGTTGGTCTATATTATTACTACCGGTTCTAGTGGTGTGGTCTCTGTTGGTCTATATTACCACCGGTTCTAGTGGTGTGGTCTCTGTTGGTCTACTGCTGTTGGTACAATCAATGTACAAACTGTTTCATAAGTGTTACTATTAATACATCTTTATTTCAACTAGGAACACAGACTGAGGCCAAGATCTCTTCTACATCTACACATATACATGATCACTTACAGTTTAGGTTAAAAATCATGTATTAATTGCGCTTTACATACAACTCATGTACTATCAGATCATGCCTGATGTACCACTATGGAGGATTTCTGTACATCAGATACCCTAACCCAGGGATTTACAGACCATGCACAAAGCGCCCTTCAATACACCAAAACATGTGGCTTCTATTAAGTTTTATAGTTCTGTCAGTGCACAGAAACAGGCCCTGATAGCAGAGAACTTACAAGATCAAAATCTCTTACAATCAACCCAGAAATTTTACAATACATTTTCCAAGGGTGGGCAAGTGTCCCCAGTTTAAGTTTGGTTTGCAGGCTATTCCAGAAGCAAAAAAACGTGACAGGAAAAGGCAGTCACAACCCATTCTGTGGAGATGCCATGGCCTCAAGTGGTATCCAGGCTTGAGATTTGGTTTTATGAGAAATATTTGTAATGTTGATAAGTGATGATACGAAAGGAGGTAGATACATTTGGATGTGTTTGTCTTGAAAGCACAAGAGTTTGTTCTTCTTGCTCCAAAACCTGTATGTATTATTCAGCATTAACGATGCCTTCACAAATATGACATAACATCAAAATACTTTGTAGTAGTGCCATCTGCTGGTCAGAAATAAGAATTGCATTTTTAATGTTTATGTAGGTCTTTTCCCAGAACATTTGACTTTGTGGCACAATGCTTACCGTGTGCCTTTGAGAAGGGGAATTAGAATTCATATCACATCTCACGTTCATGTCAGTCAGCATAATTTGTGTGTTTATAAGAAACACAAAACCAAATATAGAACATTGTAAAGAGTTCACAAACTTTCAAGTACCACCGTAAGACAGTTTGACAGCAGTAATGGTGCCTTCACAGCAATGGTTAGGTGTGCCATTGAAGAGAAATTAGAAACCAGAGTTCATATCTCACGTTCCTCAATCAAGTCAATCAAGTGTATTTATATAGCACAATTCAATGTGCTTTTCATAAGATATTAAGGACATCAAGAGACATAAAATGTAAACAGTTTGATTAAAACAGACATGGAACAATTTAATGTGTACAGACTAAAATGAATAAAACAGTTTACGCTGGTGAAGTAACAGGCAGAATGACTGAGAAACGTAACCAGAGGCGGAACAGAAGTCAGCATGTAGTAAGCACCTGTGTGCATTCTCTGATGAATTGAAAATTCAGATGAAGAGAAACTCTTCCCAAACGCAGAACAGAAATAAGGTTTCTCTCCAGTATGTATGCGTTGGTGAGCTTTAAGGTTACTTAAACGAGAGAAACTTTTCTCACATTCAAAACAGGAGTAAGGTTTTTCTCCAGTATGTATGCGTTGGTGAGCTTTAAGGTTACTTAAACGAGAGAAACTTTTCTCACATTCAAAACAGGAGTAAGGTTTTTCTCCAGTATGTATGCGTTGGTGAGCTTTAA